>CABHPH010106011.1:0-12012 GCA_902168325.1 Peromyscus nudipes
TTCCTAACTGAGCCAGCTCCCACCCTTTTCTCACTAATTTTTAAAACCGCTGGATGTATCCTACAGCAGGCCTCTTTCAGTCCTTAGAAAAGAGACAGATTATATAAATATAACATTCATGTTCGAAATATAAGAATGGTGTCTGTTGAGTTGCTGCTCTAGAGAAGAATCCTTGGTAATTTGAGAATATTGACGCTGCTCTGTGAGAGATGAGAGAGGTGGTTAATACCTTCAGTTATAGGTTAGAGTAGAAGACAGAATCCCAAGGCTAGGCATGGGGTTTGGGGATGGTGCTTGTTGGCAGCTAATCAAATCAAAGTTTAGCATGGTGTGGTGAGAAAATGAGTCAGAACTGACCAGTATGGGGCAGGTGCAACCCACTGTGGTTAGGCCTGGGAAAGAGCTAGAGGCAAGTATGGCCACTTACCTCAACCTGCATGGATGAGGCTCATACCTCTTCCTGGGCCATTCTAGTTTTCATAGGCTCAAAGGGAGACTGGTGGCCCTGTAGCCAGAGTGGGAGGAGCCACTCTGAGTGTCTGGCTTTGCATGCCTTTGTGCAGACCTCTGTATCTCAGTTGAATTTCTCAGTCATTGTTCTGTTTGTCAGTTGTGATAAAATACCCTGAGAAAAACAAATTAAAGGAGAAAGGGTTTACTTTGACTTATAAGTTCAGAGGAATACAATCCTTGATAGTTGGGAATGCCTGGCAGGAGGAATGGGAAGCTGGCAGGTCACATTGCATCAGCCCTCAGGAAACAGAATGAATAGGAAGTAGGGCGGGACTATAAAACTTCAAGCTGTGCCCCTAGTGATCAACTTCCTTCAGTGAGACTCCATCTTCTAAGGTTTCACAACCTTCTTGAGAAGAACTACCAGCTATGCCTTGTCTTTGGTGGGGGAAATGTTAGTGCTGTGGGTTTTACTGGCCCACCACACCTAACATGTAACATTAGACCTGTGAAGATTTGCTAATACTCATTGGACGGTTGCATTTGCATGGGCAGGCTGTCCCTGGCTCAAGGGTGAACAGAGGACCCAATGGCAAAGGCACAGAAGGGCAGCACATGGCATGGACCCAAGACATACTTCCCTACTCTCAGCTCCAAGCATGCTTCTCTGAGGAGCTTATGCAGGAGGGGTAAAAGTTACAGGTTCTGGACTCCATCGCTAGAGAGACTTTGCCTCACTGGGCAAGGCCAGAGAATTGGCCTATCACTAAGCTTATCAGGCAGTCCTGATGCTAGGAGCCCATGGACCACTAGAGAGAAACAAAGGCCAAAAGGAAGCAGAGTTCAGAGGAGACTAGTATGGCTTAGGGATGCTCCCAGTGGGGAGCATTAAGTAAGTCATATTATATATATATATATATATATATATAATCACAATGAATATGTCTCAACCAGGGCCCTCACACTTTCCAGAAACAAAGCACTGTTCTTCAGGTCCAGGTCCTTTTGAGGAGAGTCAGAGATCAACTCAGGCCAAGCATCCTGCTTCTGGAACTGATACCTGGGAAGATGCCAGGAGGCTCTGGTCAGCTCTGAGGCCTCCAGAAAGCAGCTAGGATCCTGCCAATCAGGGGCAGGCTCAGGAGTGACTCACTCAGCTTCGAGTCCAGTTGCCTGGA
Organism: Peromyscus nudipes; assembly: GCA_902168325.1. Lineage (NCBI taxonomy): Eukaryota > Metazoa > Chordata > Mammalia > Rodentia > Cricetidae > Peromyscus > Peromyscus nudipes. The sequence continues at coordinate 1,632 of CABHPH010106011.1, forward strand.
TGGGAACAGCTTCAAAAGAAGCCTTGGGTTTACTCAAGAGCAGCTGCGGGTCTGTGGGTAGGTGGGGGAGCTGAGAGGAACTGAGGAAAGAGTTGGGCAGTAGAGAAAGAGCTGTTGGGAGATTTTGGGAAATGAACAGATGGGCTTGGGCTTTGTTTATAAGTGGAGATGAAGCCTTAGATTTGTGGGGTGTGTGTGTGTGTGTTCTTTATTTTTTGAGACAGGGTTTCTGGCTGGTTTGGAACTCCCCAGTTCAGCTTGGCTGGCTGACCTGTGAACCACAGGGATCCCAGGCCCTGGTTTACAAGCAGATGTCATCAGGTCTTTGTGTTTGCAAGACAAACATTTTACTTACTGAGGTGTTTCCTTGGCTCCGCCTTCGTGTTTTCATCGGCATTTGATGGTCAGGCTGTCCTAATAATCCTAAGGGTCTCTCCACAAAAATTGTGTTCTCAGGCAGTCAGTTCATCTGATCTCCTCTCCGTGCCTCCTCTTCTCACAGCCACCGAAACACCCCCATCAGAGGAGAGCCAGGAGAGGAAACTGGCTCTCCCTTTGTGCTACTTCCCTAGCAGATGCTTCTGTGAGGTTTTTATCCTTTCAAGGTGAAGTGAGTGTAGGGAGTTTGATGAAGGAGTGGAGAAATCTCCAAACTAACAAAATCAGTCACTTAAGATGTGGAGGACAGAGCCTTGTCCTGTCTCAGAAAGACAAGAGAGTACCCCACCCCCAGCAGTTTTACAATAGGTAAGGAAACTATATGGAAGGGAATGCTGTGGATGGCTTAAGTTACAGAAGAGAAAACATGCTGCTCAGAGCTTGGAGTTTAAAAAAATAAAATTAAAACAGGGGCTGTGCAGGACAGGCAGAATGAGAGGGTGGACGGCCAAAGAACATGGAATTTCCAGCCCCGGAGCCATCCTGAGAGTGCAGGGCCCTCTTCATCATGGGTTGTTTAGAGTAATGAACCTGATCCCACCTCTGTGCCTGGGAATGGACTTGCTGACCCAGGCAAAGAGCATTCCAGTCCAAACAATTCCCTAATTATTGACCCAGGTGGCCAGGGGGTGTCTCAGAGGAAGAGGAGTCCATTTTCAACCGATTTATAAACAGTCTGTTGCCAACAGTGCTTTGTCATTGACTGGATCACTTTCAAGTCATGGTGTTCAGCAAAATCTCCAATGGGGTGGTTCCCCTCAGAAACTGCATCCTGGAAGATCCTCAGAGCTCAGTCCTTCCCAGACAAATGGAATTCCCATTTGCTTTGGGCCAGCTTAGAAAAGGTCCCAGGGGTTAGCTGAACAATTCTGTGGCTCCTGGGAGAAAGGGAAGCAGCAGAGATAACATTCACATTTTCCTCTGTTAGAAAGTCCTGTATGTTGCCTACCTAGCTGGTGGATGGAGTTTTCTTCCAAGGACCATGGGTATGGAGTAGGCTTCTGTGCTGTTCCTGCTTAAAAATGTGTTTTCTCATCATGGTGGCTTGGTATGAATATTTTCTATTCTCAAAATTCTTCAAAATGGACTCCCTGATGACACCTTCATCTTGCAGACTCAGGGATTATCTTCAAAAGAGTTTCAGAGCTAAGGAGATGGCTCCAGTGGTTGTTGTGCAAGCATGGCTATCTGAGTTGGATCTCCTAGAACTCATGTCAGAAAGCCAGTTGTGGTGGTACATGCTTATAGTCCCAGAGATCTGGAGGCAGCAAAAGGGGCATTCCTGGGCTTCACTGGCCAGCTGGCCTAGCTTCATTGTAGAGTTCCAATCTGGTGAGAACTCAAAAAACAAAGCAAAACAAAACAAAAAACAAAGAGGGGGGGTAGAGTCTGAAGAGGGACACTAGACTCTGATTTCTGACTTTTTCATGCATGTATACACCCCCACACAAAGGAGTTTCAGTTTAGAAAAATTACTCGACTATTTCATATCTTTAGTCAGTAAGTAATTTTCTACTATAATTTAATAACATACATTATATATATATATATAAGCCCCAGCTTATATACCCTCTATTGTAATTACCATAAATAATCGAAAAGCTTGAGGACAGCTTGAGGGAGTAAACGGCTTCACATGAAGGAGTCAACCATCATTCCTGGTTGTTGGCCCATATCCCCCTTTCTGTGTGAATATGATTTGTCCCCTCCCCGAACTCGCATTGGAGTTTAATCCTCACTAAGAGGTATCGCAAGGGTAGAGACAATCTAACTATAGTGCTGAGAAGTGGATTTCTTTTGGAGGTGACAAGGACGGAGTCATCAGGGTGGAGCTCCAGACTTGACCTCTGGTGCTTTATAAGCAGAACCAAGACCAGAAGAGACAGGTACTGTCTATCTAGTCTTCTATCATATGATATCACATGCTACTCTGCCAACAAGGCTATTATCAGGTGTGGCTAGTGATCTTTCTTCTAAGCTGTGAGTCAAAATAAACCTCTTGGAGTGGGGATAATTTGTTTATAATTTATCCTGTATGTGGTACTTTGTTATTAGTGACAGAAAATGAACTGAGACCCTTTAGAGCACAGCATCCTCTGGTCATTGAAGAGTCCTGGGCCATTCTATGGAGGGGGAATTCACCACCATTCCTGTTTCAGAGATCTTCCCATTGGAAAAACAGATGCCTGAGTGGAGAACTTGATGTATGTGGCTTCAAAGTGGGAAAACCAAAGGCTGCAGACAGCTGTGTTCCTTAGACCCCTCCCCATGCTGAAGACACAAACTCAAGTCCACTGAATTGTGGGGAAGGCTCATGTCCACCAAGTGCCCTCATTGCTATAATACTGAGACAATAGTAGCAGGACAGGGCTAAGGTGTTAACATCTGGGACAGGTAGAACTGTGCCCCTCTAACCAACACCATTCTGCACTGGGATCCTGTTCCCCTCCACCTAACAACGTCAGATAACCAGGTATACTCAGCCAGGGTTGAGCCAAGGATTGCCACACACTTTTTTCAGGCTTCATCCATTGGTTTAACAATTATATTTGAGTCTTGCTGGGGGGGCGGGGGGGCGGGGATAGGTAGGGGCAACTTCAGAGTTCGGGAAAGCTATTATACATAATGGAATTTCTTAGGGAGCAAGAAATCAGAAATCACCAAAATGCTCCACCATTAAGCACCTTCCAAGGAATGGTGCACAGTTAGTAAAAATAGGTTTAGTGGGGCTTTGGAGGGTTACAGGAAAAACTTACCACAGAAAAAACATGATTTAAGTACAAAAATTAGAAGTAAATTTTTTTAAGACTAAATGGCACTAAATGATTTAAATGGCAGTTTAAGTCATCAGGGTGGCATGCAGTGGTGATTTCTGAGATGTGGTGAGGGGTCCTTAGCAGAGTACAAACTATCTCTCCATGGGGACCTTCCACAGGTGAGGATTAGCATTTTGTCATGGGCTCCATTTGTTGCTGCTGGCATCCACAAGCTACATGTTTGGGTGGTCAGGGACTGTACTGCCTTGCTGCACTCTTGGAGTCTTGGGGCCTGGATCTTGCTCATCATAGGTGAACACTTGTGGAATGAATGAATGTGGTGATATTTTATTTGTGCTCTAATAAATAAAGCTTGCATGGAGATAAGAGGAAAAAGCCAGCCACTATATTAAACATAGAAGTCAGGCAATGGTAGCACACGCCTTTAATCCTAGCATTCGGGAGGCAGAGATTCATCCGGATCTCTGTGAGTTCAAGGCCACACTGGGAACAGAGCTAGGCATGGTGGCACATGCCTTAAATCCCAGTGCTAGTTAACTGTACAGGTCTGGAGGCCTGTACAGACAAATAGGAAGTGATAGAGCTGGGCAGAAAGAGGAAATGATGTAGCTGGGCAGAGAGAGGAAGTAAGATGGCAGGGCACAGAAAGGATATAGGTGTGAGTATACAGGAAGTAGCTCTCTCTGGAGGCTGAGGGTTGGTAAGGTGAGATTGGCTATGTCTTGTCTTATTCCTCTGATCTTTCGGTTTTCACCCCACTATCTGGCTCCTTATTTATTTATTTATTTATTTATTTATTTATTTATTTATTTATTTATTTACTTACTTATTTACTTACTTACTTACTTATTTTTTATTAATAAGACCGTTCAGCAATTTGTCCTACAAATGAATGTGCTCAAATGGAGGTCTACTGATCTTAAAGTTTCTTTGTGTCTGAATTAAGAGTATTAGCTGATGTTGCAGGATACCACTGAGGATAAAGAACAGTAGACAATTAAATAGCTACATCTAAAAAGGAAAATATAAGATAGAGGTTTCATCTTTTTATTTAAAATAAAAAGATACTCCTCTCAGCCATCTTCTCTTGGTTAGAAATATATTTTCAAGATGGGAGTTAGTGGTGGCTCATGACTGTAATTCCAACACTTAGGAAACTGAGGCAGGAGGGTCACAGTTTTCAGGTCAGTTTAGGTTACATGGAAATACCCTGGCTGAGCTAGTCTTCCTGTTACTATGCCTAAGGGAGAAAGTGTTTATTTTGGTTCACAGTTTTCAGAGTACAGTCCATCATGGAGAAGTAATAGCTGTAGGAGCTTGAGGCTGCTGGCCTCAGTGTATCTAGTGAAGAAGCAGAGCATGATAGATGCATGTGCTTAGCTCGCTTTCTCTTAAATAATCCAAGATCCCATCTCAAACTAATCAAGATACTGTCCCACAGGAATGCCAAGAAGCCCCTCTCCCAAGTGATCTCTTCAAGTTGACAACTGAATTGACATTAGGCATCACAGAGTCTACCTAAAACAAAATAAAGAAAAAAATTTTAGATGGGAAAAAGATAGGTAAAGAATGTTTAATTTATTAGTTTTAAAATGTAGAACAGTGAGGCATGTTGTAGTCCTGGCAGTGGAACCTGTGATAAAGGACAAGACTCATAGTTTCCTACATTACTATGGTGTAGTTGTTCAAATTTAGAAACCAATATGGATGTGTTACTATTAACTGAACCCTAGATGTTTGCATTTCATGATTTTTTTCTCTCCACAAATAACCTTTTTATCTTCTGAACTGCAACCCAGGTTATCATGTAGCAGACAGGTTATGTCTTTTCCCAAAGGAAAGGCCTCAAAGCTACCCTGATGGCCTGGGGAGACATTGAACTAAAACTCACTATCTGTCATGAATGAATTCCCATTAATATGCAGTAAGAGTGTCTACTTTATGAGTGTTTATTGAGCACTTACTGTAGGCTGAATTAATATGATATATTCCAGGAACTATGTCTTGGATAATTATTTCATTATTTAATATTTATGAAATTGTATGAGTTAGTTTGTAAAATTCAAATCTCAAGTCCAATTTGTTGCAGAATCTAAGAAAGAAAACTAGTCATAAAAGTTAGAAAGAGCCGGGCGTTGGTGGCGCACGCCTTTAATCCCAGCACTCGGGAGGCAGAGCCAGGCGGATCTCTGTGAGTTCGAGGCCAGCCTGGGCTACCAAGTGAGCTCCAGGAAAGGCGCAAAGCTACACAGAGAAACCCTGTCTCAAAAAAACCAAAAAAAAAAAAAAAGTTAGAAAGAAAATATCAGATTTTAGATATGACTACCATTCATGTTCTTCTGTAGCAGATGGGACACAGTTTTGGGGAGTTTAACTTGCTTAGGAGTATATACCTAGTATAAGGCAGAGGCTTGTCTAGACTCTGGTCAGCTGGACCCCAAAGTTTAGCATTCTAATCATCTCAGGAGACATCACTGTCTCCACTACTGGTATCACTTAAAAGTATCAGTTGTGTTTGTCCACTGCTGCATAGCAAACTCTTCCAACATTAGTCAGGTTAAACAGTACCCATTCTTTTTTAATGTCCATGATTTTGTAGATCAAAAATTTTGTAGTTCACATAGCTACAGATGACCTGTATGACACATTGGGGGATCATACACCAGGATCTTGGTTCTGGCTCATGGTTGGACTCTGGTTCCTTGGTTCTTCTCCATGTCAGTCATGTGAGATGATGGAAGATCAGGGGCTGTCCAGGTGTCCTTTTCTGCATACAGGTTTTCCATGTGGCTTGCTTGGGCTCTCGTGAGCAGTGGTTTCACAGGAGTGTGTAAGCTTCCTTCAGAGTGAGTGTCGCAAAGGACAGGAAGCAGAAAATGGTAGTTTCCTGAGGCCTGGGTTAGAAACTGTCCAATGCCGCTTCTTTATTGGTCAGAAATTCATTGAGGCAATCTTAGCTTCATGATTCGTTATCATAAGAGTTTTAAATTTTGATAAAGTGCATTTATTTGTCTGTTTTCTTTTATGGCCTGTGAATTTGGTATGAATCTGCCTAGCCCTAAATTTTGAAAAGTCTCTATTTTTTCCCTAGAAGCAGCTATTCAGTCTATCTTGGAATTAAGTAGACCAGCTCAACTTACTTTTTACTTCCAAGTTTGTTTTAGCTGTGATGGTTCATTTGCTTTTTCATATAAAAGTTTAGAATAATCTTGACTTTTTGTAGAAAATCCCATTGGTATTTTTCTGTGAAATATTTTTATTGTTGTTTTTTTCACGCTGACTCTGGGATCTAGAACCTCCCACATGCCAGCAGGAATTCTAACACCAAACTGCTCAGGTCTTTTTATATAAATTATGTCAAACCTATTGTCAGTTCGGCTAGAGCTATCACTTTTCTGTTGTGAATCTTCCGTGTTGTGTGTAGAATGTGCCTGCTTCTCTTTTTAGTCTTTATTGTTTAATATGTTGTGTTCAACATAAAGTCCCATGTGTGCTTTGTTAGGTCTATGATCACGTGTTTTTATTTGTTTTGAGGTGTACATCTGCTGTGGGGTGTTCTGTATGTTAAATGTGTTGCTCTGACTGGTTAATAAATAAAACACTGGTTGGCCAGTAGCCAGGCAGGAAGTATAGGTGGGACAAGGAGAGAGGAGAATTCTGGGAAGTGGAAGGCTGAGTCAGAGAGACACTGCCAGCGGCCGCCATGAGAAGATGTTAAGATACCCGTAAGCCACGAGCCATGTGGCAACTTATAGATTAATAGAAATGGGTTAATTTAAGATATAAGAACAGCTAGCAAGAAGCCTGAGCCATTAGGCCAAACAGTTTAAGTAATATAAGTCTCTGTGTGTTTACTTGGTTGAGCCTGAGCAGCTGCAGGACTGGCGGGTGAGAGAGATTTGTCCTGACTGTGGGCCAGGCAGGACCAGAAAAACTCTAGTTACATACATCAACAAATCAATAGACAAATTTTAATTTTAGGTTTGTTGGTGTATTTGCTGCTAATATAATATTTTGTTTGCTCATTAATCCTATATCCTGAAGCTTTGGTAAATTACTAGTTGTAGAAGATTTTATTTTAAATTGTAGACACTTCAGTCCTCCACAAATAGGGGTGGCTTTATGTATTCTTTTCCAATCTGTACTTTGTACGAATGTTAAAAGGTCTTATTAATAAAAAACCCAGAGCCAGGTGTCAGGGTGAAAGCTGAAAGATCAGAGAAGAAGAACAGCCAGCCACTAGTTCTCACCTCTACAAAATCCTCAGTCTAAAGAGAGTGAGTTCCTGTTTCCTCATACCCTATATACCTTTCTCTATCCAGACATCACTTCCTGGGATTAAAGGCGTGTGTGCTTCCTAGTACTGGGATTAAAGGTGTGTGCCACCACTGTCTGACCTCTACGTCTAATCTAGTGACTGTCTCTGTCCTCTGATCCTCAGGCAAGTTTATTAGGGTACGCAATAGATCACCACAGTCCTTCAATTCCTTTTTCCAGTATTACAGTAAGTAGAAATTCTAGCACTCTGTTGATATGAGCAGCGAGAGTGGATAATTCAGACCTCAGCCTTTCACTGTTAAATATAAGGTTAGCTGTTGATTTTTGATTGTTTCTCTTTATCAAGTTGAGACAGTTCTTTGATTCCTATTTCTCTAAGTTTTTTTTCTTTTTATGGATCATGAATGAGTGCCAAATTTTGTCAAAGTGTCAAATTGTGATTATGTGATCATGTGACTTTTTTCTGTGACCATAGTTTATTACATTGGTTGATTTTAAAGCACTGAACCAAACCTTCATCATGGTATAGAATTCATTTCATATTTTGCTCAATTATATTTGCTGGTATTTTGTCAAGAGATTTTTTGCATCCCTACTCATAAAGAACATACATTTATGAATATTTCTCTTTTTTGTAGCGTTTTTGTCAGGGTTTGCCACATTGTAATGCTAGCTGTTCTCAAACAGTTGTGAGCTGGAATAAACTGGTGTAGACCCTGTTGATTCTTAAGATACTGAATAGAAACCTCAGTTGTCTTCTGGGTCTACAAATTTCTTTTTTTTATGAATTTTCAAGCTATGGATTCAACTTCCTTAGTAGTCAAAGTATCTATTTCACACTGAGTTATGACAGTTTTTTCAAGTAATTGGTCCGTTTATCCCAACTGTCAAATTTATGCACAATAATTTATTACTTTTTGATATTTTAAGAGTCCATGTTATATTTCATACTCCATTTTTCATAATTTTATGTTCTCTATGTATTTCTTTATGTTTTGCTATATGTTTGCCAGGGTTACTTATTTTTATCTCTAAAAATTAAATTTATTTATGTGTGTATGTGTATGCACAATTTTTTTGTTTCATTGTACTTCTGCTGTGGGATGTTCTGTATGGCAAATGTGTTGCTAATAAAACACTGATTGGCCAGTGGCTAGGCAGGAAGTATAGGCGGGACTAACAGAGAGAATAAAAAGAGCAGGAAGGTGGAAGGAGAGGCTGCCAGACGCTGCCAGCCACCGCCAGGACAAGCAGCATGTAAAGATGCCGGTAAGCCACGAGCCATGTGGCAAGGTACAGAATTATAGAAATGTATTAATTTAAGATATAAGAACAGTTAGCAAGAAGCCTGCCACGGCCATAGCAATATAAGTCTCTGTGTTTACTTGGTTGGGTCTGAGCGGCTGTGGGACTGGCAGGTGAGAGAGATTTGTCCTGACCGTGGGCCAGGCAGGAAAACTCTTGCTACAAACTTCTGTATTTTACTGTTTCAATTTAACTAATTTTTTCCCTCACATTTAAATTTGCTTTAAGTTTATTATGTTCTTTTTCTGAGTTTTCATATGGAACCTCAGATTATGGATTAAATTTTTGTCTTTCCTAATACAGGCATTGAGTACTACTGATTTCCATGCCAACACTACTTTCTCCATGTCTCTCAAACTTGATATAATTTTCATTTCCTCTCAGTTCGTGTATTTGTTAGCTTTTCCCAAGGTATCCTCTTTGACTCATGGATTATTTAGAAATGTGTTGTTTATTTTCCAAATGTTTGCAATAAGATTTATTTTAATCTATCTGTTATTGTTTTCTAGTTCAAATCCAAATATGCTCAGAGAACATATTTTGTTTGATTTCAATCCTTTATATTTGTAGTTTTTAAAAAAATGACTCAAAATATGGGCTGTGTTGGTACAAGTTTCATGGTTTCTTGACAAAAGCAAGCATCTGCCTGTTGCTGGGTGAGATGTTTGATAGGGACTGGGCCCTAGTGGTTGTTACTGTTGAGTTCTTCGGTGACCTTGCTGATTTCCCCAGCTGTTACACAGAACGCTGACAGAAGTATTTCCACCTCTCTTAGCAGTGGATTGACTCCCCTTTCAGTACTGCTCACTGTTACAGCCAAATTCTTGCCAGCTTGTTGTTCGGTAAACACACATCCTTTTGGTGAACTGACTTTTTCATCATTATAGAATGTCCCTCCTTGTCACCGGTAATTTTCTTTACTCTGAAGTCTCGGTTTTCTTTCGTTCTATCTGCTTACGACTACTTTCCCCATCCTTTCACTTTCAATTCCATGTCTTATAGTTGTGATGAGATTCTTGTGGACAGAGTACACTCAAGTCTTGGTTTCTGATCTCTGCCCATCTCTGTCTTTTAGTTGATGTGTTGGATCATTTGCATTTGAATGATTATTGCTATGTTAGGTGTTAAGTCTGTCATTTAATTTTAATTTAATTTTATTTTCTGCTTGATGTATGCTTTCATTTCTTCATTTGCTTTAAACTCACATCCTGTGTTCCACTTGAGTATTTTTTTACATTTGCATTTTTATTTATCTTAGTGCTTTAGATGCTTTCTCTTCCTATAGCATTTCTCTGTTTGTCTTGGGTATTGCGTTGTATTTGGATAATTACCAGCTCTCCACCCCCACAAACCAGTTTCAATGAAATCTGGAAATGTCATTTCCCCTTTTGTCCATTTGTCCTTCTTCGTGTAATGGAACTTTGCCAAATGTTTCCTTTAATATATTCTGAGCCACGTCAGAGTGTCACTGTCGCTTCTTCTTTTTCTTTATTTTGCTTTAAACATAAAGAACCCAAGAGGAGAAGGCATTGCATTTATCTATCTATCTATCTATCTATCTATCTATCTATCTATCTATCTAT
>CABHPH010106018.1:2239-22294 GCA_902168325.1 Peromyscus nudipes
TTTTTTTTTGGTTTTTCGAGACAGGGTTTCTCTGTGTAGCTTTGCGCCTTTCCTGGATCTCACTCTGTAGACCAGGCTGGCCTGGAACTCACAAAGATCTGCCTGGCTCTGCCTCCCGAGTGCTGGGATTAAAGGCGTGCGCCACCACCGCCCGGCAGGATTGTTTTCATAGTGATTCTAAGTGCCATCAAGTTGACAAGTCACAATGTCTAATGCATATGTCTTCACACAGGAACAAGTGTAGGGGACAAAGCTGTGACTACTGGAACTGCTGGAAACAGTACCTCAGGAGGAACAGGTACTGAGGGGACAGAGTAGGGGTGTGCCCTGGAAATTAGACCTGTGAATTGTGTGATTCAAATTGAGTAAGGGTTAGGATGCCCTGAAGTATGTGATCAGTGTCATTTGTGTGATACCGAGGGTCAACATGATTAAATCTATACCCATGGATGTCAGAATATAGGAAAAGAGTAATCAAATACAATTCTCATATGAAATAATTTGTACAGTCAAAATTAATATTTCTACAGATGTGATTGACAAAGGTAAGTGAGACAGACACCAACAAGGCAAAGGGTACACATAGCAGCATGAGAAAATACAAGTGACAAGGTCATTCAGTGAAAATACCGGAGAATCTCCCTTATCTCTCTATACTGTAGCAAGAAAAATGATCTCCATGGAGTCAATATGAGACCATCTTATTTAAAGAATTTCATTTGAAAAACCCTAAAGACAGCAATGAAATTTGCATAGCTAGATATCACCATTATCTTAAAGGAAAAAAATGGAACCATATTATTGATTGCTTTCTTGAGATGGGAAATAGTTTTTTTTTCTTAAGTTAAAATTTCTATCCTTGATGAAATTAAGGCACACCGGGTGCATTATGTGGAGCCACTAGAGGAGTAGGCATTGGAACCAATGTTTATGGTCAGATCAGGTGATGTCTCAGAGATTCCATCTAAGCCTGCTCACAAGTACTGGACTGAAAATGAGGTTCTAATGGAGCTAGAGAGCTATGGAGAAGCAGGGAGACACTATTTATTCTTTGCTCTTATGGAACCTCCAAAATCTTCACAGTAATGGCAAGAGTTACATGTACATAGCCACACCCTCCCAGGCTGCTTGGGTTTCTGGGAACATAGGGTACCCTTGAAGGCTTCACCTGGTCATTCCCAGAGCATCTTATATAAAGAACCACAATTTGTAACATTAGCAAACAAGAAGGTCAAAGGCAGAAGTGCATAAGTCTGTAGGGATCTAATAAGCAACATGGGTTAGCCCCATTCCCTGTGTCTAAAGAAATGGCGAGGATGGAAATGAATAGGAAGAGTCTGGACTTATGATGCAATTCCTTATCTGCCCAAAGCATTATTAGGACAGGTAAGGATAAAGTGTACCATCTTACCCAATGGTGGCATCACACATTTCACGTGATAATAATCCCAACATGCAACCCTAGAAGTACCAATGCTGTAATTCTGAAGAGGAGACTAAACACAGATTCTGGCTCTCAGTGAGAATCAAGTAGAGGAAGCTTTGATTTCACACTGAGGTGTTCCTTGAAGTCACAATGAATGTGGAACTGTATGGCAATGTATAAACATCTCATGGAAGCTTTATAGTAGGCTCTGATGAGGATGCTGATGTATACTATACACAACTTCAGTGTCTCAAAGTGAAACAAGTCAAAATGTTTAAGCTTACTTGTGTCCAACAAGTCCATCCATGCATTCAAGGATGATCGGGGCCATGGAGGGTTTGATAATTGCTTGTTGGAGAGAGGAAAGTAGAAATAGAGAAGAATTCAGGAAATGTAAGAAAGATAATTGAAAGTGTGAGTAGTCAGTTCTGTTCTGCATCAAATCTGATAGAATTCACTGTTCACTTTAAAAGAAACCACAGCACCGTCAGTTGTGGAGACATCTGGATCCCCAAGCAATGAACAGACCCAGCCTGCAGACAAATCAAATGAGTACAGGCTGATGGGGGGAATATCATGCTCTTCAGAAGGGAGAGCACCCTTCTTCCTGTTCTACTGACTTTAAATTGAAGGGCCTGACAAAACTTTAGATAGACATAATGTATGCCAAATGAAAGGGGACAAATGTGGCATTTTTAGAAGCTTGCTCCTCCCCTACCACAATAAGCTAAAGCTTTTGATAACATGACCCAAGATTAAAAAGGTGGAAATGATTGAGCAGAAAGTCACTGGACTCATTACTTCTCATGATATGACACTTCGGTGATGCTCTAGCTTTCAAGTAGAACAGACAGATTTCAGAGAGAAGGCAGAGAAATGAGTCAGCTGCTTCCTCCCAGGTGCATTTCCAGAGTTATCAGACTCCAAAAGGAACACCTTGACAACAAGTGTTGTCCTAGGAGAGGGAGAAAGACTCTGGTGTCTTGGAAAATATTCCTCTCACACACTTGGGAAATTTGTCAAATTACTGTTTTGGCACAGATCATTTAGAAGCAAGTTAAAGGTTAGACTCTGGGGTTGGAGAGGTTGAGATCGGGTCCTGGGTCTGCTTTAAGCAAAAAGGGCAACTTAAACAAGCCAAGCAAAAATATCCAACAACTGGACAGGATAAAGATTCCCTGCAAATGTTTGAGATATAATTTTTGTGAATGTTCAATACCCTTAAAGGAAATGCAAATCAAAACTACTTTGAGATTTATGTCTAACCCTGTTCAGAAAGGCCAAGATATAGAAAAATGGGGAAAAATGTTGTTAGGGATATTTGGAAAAGGGAACATGTATTTACTGATGGGACAGCCAAGTGGTTTAGCCACTGTGGAAATCAATGTGGAGGTTCCTCAAAAACCACATGATCCAGTTTTACTCTTGGACACTTTTCCAAAGGACTCACATCCTACTACAGAGGTGCTTGCTCATCCATGTTCATTGTTCCTCTATTTATATTAGCCAGGGAATGGAAACAGCCTAGATGTCCGTCTACAGATGAATGGATAATGAAAATGTGGTGTATTTAGACAATGGAGTAACATACTCATGGCCTTCTTTTTAACCACAATAAATATCAGGCACATCCAAGGGATCATCTGGAACAACCACTGGAATGGCAGGTGGCAGCAGTCCTACGGTCGCAAGTACAGCACCCCCAGGTTCTGGTAAGAGATGACAGACTGGAGTGTTTCTGTATTACTCCCTCAGGTCTCTGATGCAAGAGGTGCTTGCCTGTAATCAGTCTGAAGGGGGAGTGGAAGAAAGGGCTTGGGAGGGGTGGGAGTTGTGTCATTTTGATTCTTATTATACAAATCCATCCACCACCACCCCCCAGAATGTCAAGAATAGCACGAATATCCACTCATTCACATTTCTTGGTTCTAGAGAAAACAGCAGTGTCTTCAGGCCACACTAGCATACCTGCAGTCTCCTCAAGCCTGGCCTCAACCTCTGCCAGCAGCAAATCAGGTGAGTAAAAGAGAAAAGGCTGTGAGTCTTCAGAAATCAAGCAAAGGGTTGCATATGTTTTCACTCATATCCATGGACTGTAGGAAGGGCATGTCTGTCTCAGGGACAGGAAGCCCAGTTCCTGCTCTATATATCAGTCAGTAGCAGAAGGAGAACTGCATTAGAACCTTATGTCATCATTAGGTTCTTGTGTGTGTTCACAGGTCATGATGATCCCAAGAGTCCTGCCCTGAGTTTAGGGACTCTGAGTTTGGAGGTCATGGCTTTCTCTGCCACCTACAAGTTAGCACCAATGAGAAAAGTTCAGAATTGTGTCCTTCACAACCCCATTAATTATGGAGCCATGGAAAAGGGGCCTAGATTAGACTATATCTGAAACCCGGTGATTTCCAACAAGCAGCTTGTTGCTGAGATTAATCAGATGCATTATTAAATTTTATGAAATTTTAAAATGTCCAGCAAAGACATCAAAGACTCCCATGAGATGTGAGGTTCATGATTTGCGAAGACTGAAGCAAAAGTAGGAAGTACCCACAAATGAATAAGATGTTAGGCAGCAGAGAGCACCTTGGCCTGCTACGTTGTCACAGTCATAACATCGTGTGTTTTGAAAGGAACGACTGGACCATCAGCTGGAACGACTAGATCCCCAAGCAGTGAGCTGACCTCAACTGAAGGCAACACAGGTGAGTGGAGACTATGTCCTGGAGAGCCAGAGGCTGTCTGAAAAATGGAGAGTGGTTTGTCTATACATTATTCATTTTAAAGAACCATAGTTGAAACAGGTATATTTTTAAAAAGTGTGTGGAGACTTTATTGTCAATACAATTCAAGATGTCAAGAGATATTTTTAAGAAATAGAATGAAAATAGGGATCTGAGGAGACGCATCTCATTAAAACCCCACTTCAGGCTCCGAAGAGGATGCTGAGCTGACACACAACTCCAGTGTCTTCCTGTGAATCAATTCAGTATACAAAGTTCCCTTGTAACCAATAAATCAATCAGTGCTCTGAAGGATTGCCTGGGTAGTATCAAATTTCATTAACGCTCTTTGAAAAGGGAACTAGAGGATAATGCAAAAGCCTAAGGAAGATAATTGATAGCATTAGCAGCCTGATCTGTACTCCTGTATCAAACATCCTGATAGTCTATTATTATTCACTTTGAAAGGGACTTCTGTACCATCAGCTGTGAAAACATCTGGAACCCTATCATTGTCCTGAGGTCCGGTCTCTAAGACAGCACTCAGGGCTCGAAGGGAAATCCACAGTGAGGCAAAACTAGGACTTTTCTGTCTGAGGGGTTGGGGGAAAAAAAAAACAAACCATGCATTCTCTTGATAGTTTCATTCTTTATTCTCTCATGTTTTTCTTTCTCGTTGCTCCATATTTTCTTTTCCCCCCCACTGCTTAAATACTCCAACAGAATCTCACAGGCATTACAAAAGTCGTAAAGAGGTACATTCCAGTTCTCAAGTGAATGATTGTAGATAAAACCATGTCCCAGGCAGGGGAAAGGCAGTTCAAGCTCACTTATGATTATGTAAACATTTTGAACTAACACTCTGTAATTAGAAGTCATAAATTCCAAATTCTCCTAGATTACAGAATTGCGCGGTGAGTACAGGGCTGAGTGTCCTAGATTCAAAGGCAGCAGATAAGTGAACATTTCATGCAACATGTAAGGCATCAGGATCTGTGGAGGAGTTGACCATTGTCATAGATGTCATGTACTATAGTTTTTTTTCTTTCTGTGAACCAAACATAGCCAAACAAATCAAATTAGAAGGAATATATTTTGCTCACAATTTGAGGTAAATTCCTCATGCCAGGGAAACCATAGAAGTGGGAGTGGTACAGATGGAATTGTGGGATCACAAGGAAGCTGTTCACACTGTGTCCACACTGAGGAAGCAGAGTGATGAATGTTGGTCCTCTCATGCTCTGCCCTTTCCCTTTCACGTTCAGTCTAGGGGTACAACTCATTGATTGTCATGTTCTTATATGTTGACCTTTCCCTCTCTGTTAATATCCTCAGTGATAAGAACAGAAAAGTGTTCCAAATGATAAACATTCTCAAAACAACTATCCAAAAGATTGGATTATATATTGCCAAGTATTTGCTTTGGGTCTAGTATTATTTAGTCACTTCATAGTTGTTAAAAAATAGGGGGATGTCATGATCTCATGCATCTTCATGCTTTTTAATGAAATTAACAGTCTAGTGACATGAGATCCTAAAGATACATTGCAGAATAGTCAGGTGGGCAAAGATGCTCACAGGGTCTTAAGTCAGTTCTAAAATGCCCAACATTCCTCCACGAGGAATTTGACAAACCTCTATAATTATTGTGTTTTCTAATTAATTAATATTTAACCAAATTAGTAGGTTGTCAAATTAAATGCTCTCTGCTGAGAAAGAAATTGCCATTGAACTTTGTAAGAGTAGAGACTTTCATTTTGTAACAGGAAAAAAATGGCTATTTCAATTTTTATTTTTGAGAAAAGTCTCCCTTTAATTTTTCTTACTCATTTTTTAACCATGATAATCAACAGGCACACCTGGGGCAACTTCTGCATCCACTTCTGGAGGGGCAGGGGGCAGCACCTCTCTACCTGCAAGTACTGGAGCCCCAGCATCAGGTATGAATCCTTTACCTTTGGAGATGTCTTAGCAGCTCATTCATTCCCATGATGCCTCAGGTGATGGTCTGGAAATTTGATCTGTATGTGTGAGTATAATTCAGGGCAGAGCAGGCAATGCCAGAATGTGTCTTCTCATGTTTTATTATTCAAGTCCATTCATATAAATAGGATGTCTGGATTCATATAAGTCTCAACATCCAAATTATTTGATTTCCCTTGAGAAAGAATTTGTCATTAAAGATCCTAAGGGTAGACACTTTTATATCATAAGAGGGGGAAAAAGACTATTTTAATTCTTATTCCTAAGAAAATCTCCCTATCAATTTTCTTATTTATCTTTTTTTAACTATAATAAAAATCAGGCACACCTGGTGCATCATCTGGAACCACCTCGGGAGGGGCAGGGAGCAGCACCCCTCTACCAGCAAGCACTGGAGCCCCAGGTTCAGGTAAGACTCTTTAGCTTTTGGAGATGTCTCAGCAGCTCATCATTCCCATGCTGCCTGAGGTGATGGTCGGGAAATTGAAACTGTATGTGTGAGTAAAATTCATGGCATTGGATGTGGTGTAGAATCTGTCTTCTCGTGTTTTATCCTGCAAGTCCATTCAAATAAATAAGGATGTCTGGAATCATATGAGTCACCAACATGCATGTTTTCCTGTCCTAGGGAGCACAGTGACATCCTCAGGCCACACAACCATCCTTCAAGCCTCCAGTCTATCCCCAGCCTCTGCCAGCAGCAAACCAGGTAAGCAAAAGAGAGGAGGCTATGAGTTCTCAGTTGTCAAATGGATGGCTGAATATATCTCTATTTATTTAAATGTGAATGTAGAAGTGACAGGTATATTTAAAGGCTATGAGTCACCATGTGCCAAATGGGGACTGAGTCTATATCCATTTATTTACATTGGAATTTAAGAATGACATGTATATTACAAGGCTATGAGTCCTCAGGTGTGAAATGAGGGGCTAGTGATACCTCCATTTATTCACAAGGGAATTCAAGAATGCCTTGTATACTTAGAGAAAGAAAGTTAGCTTCAGAAAGAGGATTGCATTAGTTGATTTTTCTCTTATCTTATTCCGTAATTATGTTGCTAATGTGTACTTTGTGGGCAATTATGACCTTGATTCCTTCCCTAGAGCTTAGGGACACTCAGTCATGAGGACTAAGAGTTACTATCCTGATTCTAAGTTAGCATTAAGTAAAAAATTTCTGAATGTCTTCTTTGTCATTGTTATTAAATGTGTTTTCTTATATGAAGCACCCAGGCTGAAAAATATATGAAAGACCCAGTTGGCTTCAATAAGCATATGAGTACAGGATTCAAATAGATGAATATGAAGAAAGACAGTCATATTCCCATGCAAAATCAAATAAATCCAGCAAGGATTCTCCATATCATATGAAATTTACAAAGATTGAAGCAGCAATAGGAACTATATATAAATGAAGACACTCGAGATCAGACAGAAGCGTGGTCCTCTGCTGTTTCATAGTCATGACATTGTGTTTCTTTGAAAGGAACAACTGGATCATCAGCGGGAACCACTAGGTCCTCAAGCAGTGAGATGACCTCACCTGAAGTCAGTGCAGGTGAGTTGAGGCTGTGTGCTGGAGAGGCTGAGGCTGTGGTCAAAATGGAGAGTAGTTTGTCCATACTTTATTCATTTTATACAACTGCAGTTGATGCATATATATTAATAAAAAGTATATGGAACTTCCTTATTGGCCCAAAACAAGATGCAGAGAGCAATTTTTAACAAATAAAATGAAAATAGGCATCTGGCGAGATGCATCTCATGAAAGCTCTACTGTGTGATCTGTGAGGATGCTGAGATAGGACATAGAACTCCAGTGTCTTAATGTCAAACAAGTCAATATGTACAAGTTCCCTCATATCCAACAAGTCAGTATGCACTGCTTCATTTATACCCAAGAAGTCAATGAGTTCTCTGAAGGATAGTCTGCATCACAAAAGTATTTGTGATTGCATGTTGAAAAGAAGAAAAGAGAGGAGGAGGCAAGAATAGGAGGAAGCTAATTGATAGAGTTAGCATCCTGATCGATACCCCTGTATCAAACATTGTGATAATCACTTATTGTTCACTTTGAAAGGGATTACTACACCATCTGCTGGGGAACCATCTGGAGCCCCAAGCAGTAAATTTACCCAGCCTTCAGACAAATCAAATGAGGACAGGCTGATGTGAGGAAGTCATGGATTTTGACAAAGTCAATCATCTTACAATAACCCAGCTCATTATTAATCAAAGTACAAAATTTAAATGGACATGTAAGGACTAAAGTGAAAGAGAGAACAATGTCATATTAAGTCTTTCTCCTCTCTGGGGCAGTAAGACAAGGCTCTTGATAACATAACATTAGGTTCAAAGGGTAGGCATGATCGAAAAGAAAATCACTGGACTCATTACTTTTCATAATATGACACTGGGATGGTGTTCCACTTTCCAAGTAGAAGGACAGACAGACATCAGACAGGAGGCAGAGATGTGTCAAATGCTCCAACCCAGATGCATTTCTAGAGTTGCCAGTCTCTGAAGGAATGCCTTGACACTGAGTGTTGTCCTGAGAGAGAGAGAACGCTCTGGTGTTTTAGAAATTATTTGTCTAATACACTTTGGGAATTTGTCAAATTATTATTTTGCCAGAGATCATTGAGAACACAGAAGAGATGAGGCTGGGGATGCAGAGTTTAAGTTTGGATCTTGGGTCTGGTGTGAGGTGAACGGTGACTTTAAAAAGTCAAGTGAAGATAGCCAACAACTGGACAGCATAAATTTTCCCTGGCCAGATGGCTTCCTGATAGGTTGTTATTTTGAAGAAAAATAAAAATGTTGTTTGTGTCTCAGGAACTGTAGTCCCTACTGAAGCCACATCAAGGGACAATGGAGCCAGCACACCCAGGGAACCCAGCAGCAGTGCTACAAGCCAAGGAAACCCAGGTCAGTCAGTGAGGGCATTTCATTAGCAGCAACTCCTTGGGTAGAGATGAAGCTTGGGTGACTGAGGAAGGGTGGATATGCTCAGAGTGAATCTCTCCATATTTCCCTTCTGAGGACTAGTACATGTTGCCAGCATGGATCCTTTGATTTGCAGGCACGACAGGACAGTCTGTGAGAGTTACAACAGGAGCCAACAAGGAGGCCACACCTGGAGTCCCAGGCACAGGAGCCACCACTGGAAGTCCCACAGGCAAGACAAGAACTCCATGGGGAGTTCTTGGAGGGGACTAATGCTAGTATTGTCCTGAGCTGTTTGTGATCAAGAATTCAAGAAAAAGTGTCCAAAGATCACACTGTACAAGTTATTGGCATAAATGTAACTTTGAAATGACTTGGGAGGCTTCTGTGGCCATAATTATCTGTGACCTTCAGCATCATTCTTATGCCCTTAGGAACGAGTGGAGGTTCCCATTCAGCCAGCACTGGAGCTCCTAGTGAAAACACATCTTCAGTAACAGGTAATGCGTGAGCTCATCAGGGGTCACCCAGGCAGCAGATAAGTGAACATTTCATGCAACATGTAAGGCATCAGGATCTGGGGAGGAGTTGACCATTGTCATAGATGTCATGTACTGCAGTTACTGTGAACGCAACATAACCAAAGCAAATCAAATTAGAAGAGGTTTATAATGCTAACAATTTGAGGTAGATTCCTCATGCCAGGGAAACCGTAGAAGTGAGAGAGGTGCAGATGGAATCATGGGATCACAAGGAAGCTGTTCACACTGTGTCCACACTGAGGAGGCAGAGTGATGAATGCTGGTCCTCTCATGTTCTGCCCTTTCCCTTTCATGTTCAGTCTAGGGGTGCAATTCTTTGGTCATCATGTTCTTATATGTTGGCCTTTCTCTCTCTATTAATATCCTCAAATAGGCCCAGAAATGTGTTCCAAATAATAAACATTCCCAAAACAAGTATCCAAAAGTTTGGATATATTGCCAAGTATTTGTTTTGTATTTGTATTACTTTAGTCACTCCATATTTGCTAAAAAAAAAAAAAAAAAATAGGAGGATACCATGATCTTATATATCTCCATGCTTTTTAATGAAATTAACAGTCTTATGATGTGGGAGCATAAAAGTATGTTGGAAAATATTCAGGTGGGCAAAGATGCTCACAGGGTCTTAAGTCAGTTCTAAAATGCCCAACATTCCGCCATGAGGAATTTTATTATTGTATTTTCTAATTAATGAATATTTAAACAAATCAGTAGGTTGTCAAATTAATGGATTTCCCTCTAGAAAGAAGTTGTCAATAAAGTTTTTAAGGGTAGAAACTTTCATTTCATAAAGGGAAACATATATAAATTGTATTTTTATTCTTAAAAAATCACCTTTTAAGTTTTCTCATTCATCTTTTTTAACCACAATAAAAATCAGGCACACCCAGTGTATCATCTGGAACCACTTCAGGAGGGGCAGGAAGCAGCACCATTTTACCTGCAAGTACCGGAGCCCCAACATCAGGTAAGACTCTTTAGCCTTTGGAGATGTCTCAGCTACTCCTCCGTTCCCATGTTTCCTCAGGTGATGATTTGGAAAATTGACTTATTTGTGTGAATGAAATTGATGGTACTGCATGTGGTGAATAATGTGTCTTCTCATGTTTTATCATGCAAGTCCATTCATATTAATAAGGATATCTAGAAACATATGAATCTCCAACATGCATGTTTTCCTGTCCTAGAGAGCACAGTGACATCCTCAGGCCACACAACCATTACTCAAGCCTCCAGTCTATCCCCAACCTCTAGCCGCAGCAAACCAGGTAAGTACAAGAGAGGAGTTCGCAAGTGTCCAATGGGGGGACTGAGTATATCTCCATTTACTTATATGGAAATGCAGAAATGGCATGTATATTTTAAGGCTATGAGTCCTCACATAGTGATATCAGCATCTTTTCATAAGGTAATGCATGAATTCCTCATGTATTTAGGGAAAGGGATCTAGCATGAGAAAGAGGACTGCATTAGTTTATGTTTCTCTTATCTTATCCCATAGTTAGGTTGCTAATGTATACTTTGGGGCAATGATGGCCCTGATTCTTTCCTTGGAGCTTAAGGGCTCTGAGTCATAAAGCTAAGGGTTACTATCCTGACTCTAAGTTATTATCAAGTAGAAACATTCTGAATGTCTTCTTTATTATGGTTATTAAATGTGTTTTCTAATATGAAGCACATAGCCAGAATAAAAATGAAAGACCCAGTTGGTTTCAATAAGCATATGAGTACTGGATTCAAATAGATGATTAAAAAGGAGGTAGACAATCATATTTCCATGCAGAGTCAAATAAGCCCCACAAGGATTCCATATCATATTAAATTTACAAAGATTGAAGCAGAAATAGAACTATACATAAATTAATGAAGACTTTCAACATCACAGAGCTGTGTGGTCTACTGCTGCTCACATTCACGACATTATCTTTCTTTGAAAGCAATGACTGGGTCATCAATGGGAACAACTACATCCCCAAGCAGTGAGAAGACCCCATCTAAAGTCAGTGCATGTGAATTGAGACTGTATTCAGGACAAGCTCATGCTGTTGAAAAAGATGCAGAGAGACATTTTTTAAGTAAACTGAAAATGGAAGTCTAGAGAGATTCATCTCATAAAAATCCTACTGAAGGCTCTGATAAGGATGCCAAGCTATGATATAGAACTCTAGTGTCTTAATGTCAAACAAGTCAATACGTACAAGTTCCCTCATATCCAACAATTGAGTTCTTTAAAGAATAATCTGGGTAATCTAAGAATTTGTGATAGCTTGTTGAAAAGATGGAAATAAAAGAGAATGAAGGAATATAAGGAAAATCATTGAAAGCATTAGCATCCTGATCTGTACCCCTGTATCAAACATTGTGATAATCAATTATTGTTCACTTTGAAAGGAACTACTACACCATCAGCTAGGGAAACATCTGGAGCCCCAAGCAGTGAATCGGCCCAGCCTTCAGACAAGTCAAGTGAGTATAAGCTGATGTGAAGAATTCATGGTTTGAGACAAGGTGGATCGCCTTACCATTGCCCAGCTCATTTAAATCAAAGTACAAACTTTAGATAGACACATGAGGACTAAAGTAAAAGAGAGAACAATGTCATATTAAGAGGCTTTCTCCTCCGAGGGCAGTAAGCCGAGGCTTTTGATAACATGACTCTAGGTTCAAAGGGTAGACATGATTGAACAGAAAGTCACTGGACTTTTTCCTTCTCATCATATGAAACTGGATGATGTTCCACCTTCCACATAGAAGGACAGACAGACTTAAGAGAAGGGTAGAGATGAATGAAAAGACTCATGCCCAGGCACTCTTGAAAGGAATACCTGGACAGTGGGTGTTTTCCTAGGAGAGAGAGAAAACTCTGGTTTTGTGAAAGTATTTGTCTAACATACTTTGAAAATTTGTCACATTACTGTTTTGCCAGAGATCCTTGAGAACAAATGAGAGGTTAGACTCTGAGGATGCAAAGGCTCAGGTTGGGTCCTGGGTCTGCTGTCAGCTACAAGGACAACATATCAACTCATGGGAACATATCCAACAGTTGGGCAGCATAAGTATTCCTGTCCAGTCTTTTTCTTGTGTTATTATTCCTAAGAAAATCAAAATGTCATTCATATCTCAGAGATCTTAGTCCCTGCTGAATGCACAAGTGACAGGGGAGGCAGCACACCCAGGGAACAAAGCAGCAGTGCTAAAATCCAAGGAAACTCAGGTCAGGTAGAGCAGGAACTTCAACTGTAGCAATTAGGTGGGTAGAGGTGAAACAGGCAGGCTGCTGGGCAAAGTACAGACTTGTTCACCTAGTGAGGTATAGAATTGAATCTCTCCATGTCTCCCTTCTGAGGACTAGTAAGTGTTTCCAGCATGGCTTCTTTGCTTCTCAGGCACAACAGGACAGTCTGTGGGAGTTACCACAAGAGCAGACAGGGAGGCCACACCTGTAACCCAAGGCTCAGAAGTCACCTCTGGAAGTCCAGCAGGCAAGATAAGATCTCTATGGTGGTCTATGTCAGGGACTCCTGCTAGTGTTGTCCAGAACTGTTTGTGATCATTAGTTCAAGGAAAAGAAATGAAGGACTGAAATACAGAACTGCATGAAATGACATCAACCCTGAAATGCTTTAGGACAATACTGAGGCTGTTGTTTTCTGTGATCTTAATATCCTGTTCCCGTAGAAACAAGAGGAGGAGCACATGGATATAGCACAAATCAGTGGTTGTCACCTACCTATACATTGGGCTTTCCTTCTCTGTTAGTATTCCCTGAGATATGCCCAGAGATGTCATCCATATGATAACCAGTCCCAGCCCATGTTTGAAGAAGATTCAATGCATATTTCCAAGAATTTATTATATTTCTAGTATCATTTTAAGCATACATTATTTGCTAAATAATAAGAGGTTCCATGATCTCGTGCATTTTCTTAATTTTAATGAAATTAACAGTTATGAGACATGTGAGCCTAGAAGTGTGGTAGAGAGCAGTCAGATGGGCAAAGATACTCACAGAGTTTTAAGTCAGTTCTAAAATCATCAACATTACTCCATGACAAATTTGACTTACCTCCATAATTATTATGTTTTCTAATTAATGAATATTTCAACAAATCAGTATATTGTCAGGTAATGGAATCCCTTGAGAAAGAAGTTGATAATGAACTTTTTATAAGAGTAGAGACATTCATTTTGTTTGAGAAAAAATGGGTATTTCAATTCTTTGTTTTCAGAAAAACACTCCCTTCAATTTTTCTTACTCATTTTTTAACCATGATAATTCACAGGCACACCTGGGGCAGCTTCTGCATCCACCTCTGGAGGATCAGGGGGCAGCACTGCTCTACCTGCAAGTACTGGAGCCCCAGCATCAGGTAAAACTCTTTAGCCCTTGGCAATGTCTTAGCTGCTCATTCATTCCCATGCAGCCTCAGGATATGGTCTGAAAAATTGACCTGTATGTGTTAGTGAAATTCATGCCACTGAATGTGGTTGAAGAATGTGTCTTTCATGTTTTATCCTGCAAGTACATTCATATAAATAAGGGTGTCTAGAATCATATGAGTCTCCAACATGCATGTTTTCCTGTCCTAGAGAGCACAGTGACATCCTCAGGACACACTACTGTCCCTCAGGCCTCCAGTCAATCCACATCGTCTGCCAGCAGCCAAGCAGGTAAGTAAAGAGAGGAGGCTATGGGTTCTCAGGTGTCAAATGGAGAGTTGTTAATTTCCCTTTATTTATATGGAAATGTAAGAATGGCATGTGTTTTACAAGGCTATAAGTCCTCAGGTGACTAGTGAGAGGCTGGTTATATCACCATTTATTCAAAGAGGAATGTAGGAATTCCTTGTATATTTAGAGAAATGAGCTAGCATCAGAAAGAAGACTGAATTAGGTGATGTTTCTCTTATCTTGTTCTGTAATTATGTTGCTAATTTGTTTATTTGGGACAATGATGGCCCTGTTTCTGTCCTTGGTACTTTCAGATGCTGAGTCATTAGGGCTAAGGATTTCTATCCTGACTCTCTAAGTTAGCAACAAGTAGAAACATTCTAAATGTCTTTTTTTTCATAATTATTAAATGTGTTTTCATATATGAATCAGCACACAAGCAAAAATATATCTGAAAGACTCAGTTGGTTTCAATAAGCGTATGAGTACTGGATTAAAATAGATGAATAAAAAGAAAGTAGAGAATCATATTTCCATACAGAATCAAAAAGCCTAGCAAAGCTTCCTCCATATCATATGAAATTTACAAAGATTGAAGCAGAAATGGCAACTACTCATAAATTATTGATGACTTTCAACATCACAGAGCAGTGTTGTCTAGAGCTGCTCACATTCTTGATATTGTGTTTCTTTGAAAGTAACCACTGGATCATCAGCAGGAACAACTAGATCCCCAAGCAGTGAACAGACTCCATCTGAAGTCAGTACAGGTGAGTGGAGGCTGTGTCCAGGACAGGCTCATGCTTTTGACAAAGATGCAGAGAGAGATTTTTAAGAATTAAAACTCTGACCTGGCAGTGGTGGCGCACGCCTTTAATCCCAGTACTCAGAAGGCAGAGGCAGGCAGATCTCTGTGAGTCTGAGGCCAGCCTGGTCTACAAAGTGAATTCCAGGAAAAGGCACAAAGCTACACAGAGAAACCTTGAATCGGGAAAAAAAAAAAAAAGGAAATGAACTGAAAATAGGAGTCTGAAGACATCCATCTCATAAAGGTCCTACACTGGGCTCTCATGAGGTTGCAGAGCTATGATGTAGTATTCCAATGTCTTAATGTCAAACTAGTCAATGTGTACAAGTTCATTCACATCCAACAAGTCAGTGAGTTCTCTGAGGATATATTAGTTTATGACAGATTTTGTGATTGCTTAATGAAAATAGGGAGATAGAGAATGATGGAATTTAAGAAAAATAATTGAAAGCGTTAGCATTCAGATCAATACATCGGAATCAAACATCCTGATAGTAAATTATTGTTCATTTTGAAAGGGCCTACTGCACCATCAGCTGGGGAAACATCTGGTGCCCCAAGCAGTGTATCAACCCAGCCTTCAGACAAGTCCAGTAAGTACAGGCTGATGTGAGGGTGTCATGGGTTTTTACAAAATGGATCGCCTTACCACGACCCAGCTCATTTTAAATCAAAGCGCAAACTTTAGATGGACATTTGAGGACTAAAGTGAAATGGAGAACAATGTCATTTTGAGTCTTTCTCCTCCCTAGGGCAGTAAGCCAAGGCTTTTGATAAAGTGATACTGGGTTCAAAGGGTAGACATGATTGAATAGAAAAATCACTGGATTATTCCTTCCCATCATATAAAACTAGATGGTGTTCTGCCTTCCAAGTAGAAGGACAGACAGACTTAACAGAGGCAGCAGAGATACAACAAAAGCCTCATGCCCAGGCACATTTCCAGAGTATCCAGTCTCTAAAGGCACAAAGCAACACTGGGTGTTTTCCTAGAAGAAGGAGAAAGCTCTGGTGGTTTGGAAAGTAGCTTTGTAACACACTTCTGAAATTTGTCAAATTACTGTTTTACCACAGATCATTGAGAGCCAAGGAGAGTTTAGACTCTGGGGTTGATGAGGCAGATATTGGGTCCAGGGTCTGCTCTAGGTTAAAAGGAAAACATAACAACTCATGGGAACTTATCCAAATGTTGGACAGGATAGAAATTCCTGACCAGACTTTTTGTAGTGTCATTTTGTTTTCTAAAAAAAATATGAATGTTGTGTATATCTGGGAACCTTATGCACTGCTAAACCCACAAGAGACAGGGGAGGCAGCACACCCAGGGGACCCACTAGCTGTGTTAAAATTCAAGAAAACTCATGTCAGTTAGAGGAGGAACTTCAATAGTAGCAATTCAGTGGGTAGAGAGGAAAGAGGTAGGCTGCTGGGCAAAGTACAGACTTGTTCACCTAGTGAGGTGTAGAATTGAACCTATCCATGTCTCCCTTCTGAGGACTAGTAAGTGTTTCCAGCATGGCTCCTTTGCTTTGCAGGCACAACAGGACAGTCTGTGGGAGTTACCACAAGAGCAGACAGGGAGGCCACACCTGTAACCCAAGGCACAGAAGTCACCACTGGAAGTCCAGCAGGCAAGATAAGATCTCAATGGTGGTCTATGTCAGGGACTCCTGCTAGTGTTGTCCAGAACAGTTTGTGATCATTAGTTCAAGGAAAGATGATGAAAGAGCGGAGTGTAGAACTTCATGACATGAGGTTAACTCTGAAATGCTTTGGGAGGCTTCTGAGACACTTCTTATCTGTGACCTTAAGAAACATTCCTGTTCCCATAGAAACAAGAGGAAGAGTACATGAAGCTAGCACAACTCATTGGTTGTCACCTACCTATTCATTGGTCTTTCCTTCTCTGTTAGTATTCCCTGAAATATTCCCAGAGATGAGGTCCATATGATGACCAGTCCCATGCCACATTTGCAGAAGATTCAATGTATATTACCAAGAATTTATTTCATGTGTAGTATTATTTTAAGCATACATTATTTGCTAAATAACAGAAGGACTCCATGTTTTTATGCTTTTTCATATTTTTAACAAAACTGACCGTCTTGAAACCTGTGAAGTTAAAAGTATGGTAGAGAGCAGTGGGGGTTTGGGGAAAACATGCTCACAGGGTCTTAAGTCATCAACCTTCCTCCCTGACAACTTTGACTTGCCTCTATACTTATTATGTTTTCTAATTAATGAATATTTCTCCAAATCAATATGTTGTCAAATTGATGGATTCCCTTGAGAAAGAATTTGGCATTGAACTTTTTATAAGAGCAGAGAGTTTCATTTTGTAAGAGGAAAAAAAATGGCTACTTCAATTCTTTGTTTTCAGAGAAGTCTCCCTTCAAGTTTTCTTACTCATTTTTTTTTTAACCATGATAATCAACAGGCACACCTGGGGTAACTTCCGCATCCACCTCTGGAGGAGCAGGGGGCAGCACTGCTCTACCTGCAAGTACTGGAGCCCCAGCATCAGGTAAGACTCTTTAGCCTTTGGAGGCATCTCAGCTGCTCATCCTTTCCCGTGCCGCACAGGAGATGATCTGGAAAACTGACCTGTATGTGTGAGTGAAATTCACGACACCGGATGTGGTTGAAGAATGGGTCGTCTCATGTTTTATCCTGCAAGTCCATTCATATAAATAAGGATATCTAAAATCATATGAGTCTGCAACATGCATGTATTCCTGTCCTAGAGAGCACAGTGACATCCTCAGGACACACTACTGTCCCTCAGGCCTCCAGTCAATCCACAGCTACTGCCAGCAGCCAAGCAGGTAAGGAAAAAGAGGAGGCTATGAGCTCTCAGGGGTCAAATGGGGAGTTGTTAATTTCCATTTATTTATATAGAAGTGTAACAATGGCATGTATGTTACAAGGCTATGAGTGTGCAAGTGACAAGTAAGGGTCTGGTTATATCACCATTTATTCAAAAGGAAATGCAGGAATTCCTTGTATATTTAAAAAAATGAGCTAGCATGAGAATGAGGACTGTATTAGTTGATGTTTCTATTATCCCCAAATTAGGTTGATAATGTGTTTTTTTGGGCAATAATGGCCCTGATTCCTTCCTTGGCACTTTTGGACGCTGAGTCATGAGGGTTTAGTCTCACTATCCTGACTCTAACTTAGCATGAAGTAGAAAAATTCATAATGTCTTCTTTATCATGAGTATTAAATGCGTTTTCATATATGAAGCACACAACTAAAAGACGCAGTTGGTTTCAATAAGCATATGAGTACTAGATTCAAATAGATGAATAAAAAGGAGGTAGACAATCATATTTCCATGCAGAATCAAAAAAGTCTAGCAAATATTCTTCTATATCATATTAAATTTACAAAGATTGAAGCAGCAATAGGAACTATATATAAACTAGTGAAGACACTGGGCATCATAGATCACTGTGGTCTACTGCTACTTCATAGTCATGACATTGTATTTCTTTGAAAGCAACGACTGGATCATCAGCAGGAACAACTGGATCCCCAAGCAGTGAGCAGAACCCATCTGAAGTCAGTGCAGGTGAGATGAGGCTGTTTACTGGAGAGGGTCATGCTGTGGCTGAAAATGCAGGGAGAGCTTTTTAAGAAATGAGTTGAAATTAGCACTCTAGGGAGAAACATTCCCTAAAGACTCTACTGTGAGTTATGATGAGCATGCTGAGCTATAACATAGAACTACAGTGTCTTAATGTCAAATAAGTCAATATGTACAAGTTCCCTCATATGCAACAAATCAGTGAATTCTATGAAGGATAGTCTGGGTATTCTAAGTATTTGTGATAGCTTGTTGAAAATATGGAAATAAAAGAGAAAGAAGAAATACAAGGAATATAATTGAAAGCATTAGCATCCTGATCCATATCGCTATATCAAACATCCTGATAATCAATTATTGCTCACATTGAAAGGAACTACTACACCATCAGCTGGGGAAACATCTGGAGCCCCAAGCAGTGAATCGCACCAGACTTCAGACAAGTCCAGTGAGTATAAGCCAATGTGAGGAAGTCATGGGTTTTAACAAACTGGATCACCTTATCGCGAAGCAGCTCATTTTGAATCAAAGTACAATATTTAGATTGACATACTAGGACTAATGCAAAATGGAGAACAGTTTCATCTTGAGTTTTTCTCCTCCCTTCGGCAGTAAGCCAAGACTTTTGATAACATGACTCTAGGTTCAAAGGGTAGACATGATTAAACATAAAAATCCCTGGACTTATTCCTTCACATCACATGAAACTGGATGATATTACACCACCCAAGTAGAAAAAACAGGCAGAGTTTAGGGAGGAGGTAGAGATGTAGAAAAGCCTCATGCCAGGCACATTTCCAGAGTATCCAGTCTATAAAGGATTGCCTGGACAGAGGGTGTTATCCTAGAAGAGAGAGAAAGCTCTGGTTTTGGGAAAGTATTTGTCTAACACACTTTGGAAATTTGTCACATTACTGTTTTGCCACAAACCATTGAGAACAAATGAGAGTTTAAACTCTGAGATTTGAGAGGCTGTTGTTGGGTACTGGGTCTGCTCTAGACTATGAGGACAACATAACAACTCATGAGAACATATCCAACAGCTGGGCAGGGTAAGATTTCCTGGCCAGACTTTTTTCTTGTGTCATTATTCCTATGGAAAATCAAAATGTCATTCATGTCTCAGGATCCTTAGTCCCTGCTGAACCCACAAGTGACAGGGGAGGCAGCACACCAAGGGGACCTACCAGCAGTGCTAAAATCCAAGAAAACTCAGGTCAGTTAGAGCAGGAACTTCATTAGTAGCAACTCAGTGGGTAGAGAGGAAACAGGCAGGCTGCCAGGAATGTAAAGACTTTTTCATCTAGTAGGTATAGAATTGATCCTCTCCATGTCTCCCTTCTGAGGACTAGTAAGTGTTTCCAGCATGG
>CABHPH010106026.1:0-19893 GCA_902168325.1 Peromyscus nudipes
TCCCTTTTGTGGAGGAAAGCATGCAAAGCCCCCAAATTGTCATCTTCTTGATATCAGTCTTCATATTATTTTTAATTACAGCATAATTATGTGGGTGTATGCTCATTTTGAAAATTAAAATAGTATAGAAAGAAGTATGTACAAAGGCAATGAAAATTTTCTTCACTATAGCCCTTGGTTCTTCACAGGCTCCTTTCCTTTTAAATTTCACACAACAGGTAACAGTGCATCTTATCTGCTATTTACTTGCACTTGCTCAAACAAATACAGTTTCTAGAACATCAAAGCAGTCATACCATACCTACTTACTTCTTTTCACCTAACTTGTCTTTGAAATCTTCTCATCTTTGTACCTAAAGATATTAATAACAACTGACACATCACACTCACTATGTGCCAGAGACATTGAAAGCATTTTATGTAATCTAACTTATTTAATGCTCAAAATAACTCTGTGAAGTAGGATCATAGATGATGAAGCAGGCCCTATGAAGCTTAGTGACTTGCCAAGGATCAAGAGCTGGTCTGTGGCATCACATACTTGGGACGTCTTTAGAATTTATACTATTACCTCCACCTGGACTATTTCTCTAA
Organism: Peromyscus nudipes; assembly: GCA_902168325.1. Classification (NCBI taxonomy): domain Eukaryota; kingdom Metazoa; phylum Chordata; class Mammalia; order Rodentia; family Cricetidae; genus Peromyscus; species Peromyscus nudipes. Next base: position 595 of record CABHPH010106026.1, read on the forward strand.
ACTTTTGCTTTCAATGATTGCGTAATACAGTTGTATATATAATACATATTATAAATACATATTATAAACAATACCATTTTATGTAATAGTCACACTATAAACGGAAATAATGCTCCTCTTTTTGTCCATCTTATCACAAATGTTTTTTCTCAGCCTTTCCTATGTAGTTCCAAATTTGTTAGTTCTGAAGTGGGGTCCAAGACTGCATATTTTTAGCAACTATTACAAGCTAATTACTATCAGCAAAATTATCATTTGGGGACGATTGAGAAACACTAGCAAAAATTACTTGTAAAGAATCACAAAGTCAAATAGCTCAATAAGTGTACATAATATACTTCATAAATTTAGCTCCAAAACCCTAGCATCTGGTGAAAATTGTCTTAATGTCCATAATCCCACTCACTGTGCTACACTCCACGGCTTTGCTTGCTCAGGAAGAGTGTCCTTACAATGGTAGCTAAAATATTTCCCCAGGGTAAGCTTTGGGCTAAAGAAATCAAATGAAAGGCAAGAAAATCTCCTAGTGTAGAGAAAAAGCCAGACATTTAGTAGATATTTAGGTACTGTAATATAAAAGAAGAAAAAGAAAACTAAATCCAGATATTAGACTCATGCCTTTAATGGCAACAACCTACGGGCTGAGATAGGTCAATTGCTATGAGTTTGATGTAAGCTTAGGCTACATAGTAAATGTGCGACAAGCCTGTTTTACAGAGTGAGATTGTCTGAGGAAACAAAACGGAAGAAGCAAACATGGTTATTGTTATTAAGTCAAGCACATTTTAGAAGATGAGACTATTTAAAAATGTTTTATCAGTCATTTCAAAGCACATTACTGTGGTTACTTTATTCATTCAAATAATTTAATGGAGATAATTTTACATCTCAGAAAAAGAAATTGTAAAATTATTTTTTCCATTAAAAATAGCTCCAGGCCTGAAGGCTTTCATTATCATTTCTTTTCTTATGATCCAAAAGCTCCCCCATCTAAGAAAATTGAAAGAAAACATTAGATACTTATGTTCTACCTCTGGGTATATTTAACACAGCTAAATAAATTTCTTGTTTCTCCAACAGGTAATAACCCCCCAAAACAAAAAGTAAACCCCAGAAGCTGCTGTGTATACATGACCATATTACTTGCCTAGCATGAGTATTGTATCAAAATGATAATTCTTTACTTTACATTGCGTTTCATTACCAACATTGAGTTGTGTTATAAACTGATGAAAGAAAGCATCCTATACGCTGTAAAATATTGTACATTGGGTGTTTCTGTGGCTCTCCTCATGACAGAAATAGAGTCTGAATAAGAATGCTTAAAGATGACTATGCCATTTAAAAACTGATTGTTTTTTTAAGGTCGAATGATAGTACTTTGTTTCACATGGAAAAACACTGACTAATTTTAGCATACAGGTCTTCCATCCACTCCTGAGAGTTTTCTACCTATTGTCAAAAATATTGTAACAAAAAAAGCAGTTGTACCTTCATCCTGTTTTTTTTTTTTAACTTTGCTGATTTCTTAACATTTCTTAATGCTTCCTTTCTCTCTTTTTGTTGGGGAAAATTAAAAGCACTGTCAATGTGAAAGGCTTCTTCACAAAATGTACTAGAAAAGAATGAAAACAAGTTTATTACTGAACCAGGATTGAACTAGACTACAGAAATCAGATAATAGATTGCAAAGACAACAGGAAATCCCACCATTCTCCACAGTCAAGCAGTTTCAATTCATTACATCTATATTCTCTAGATTAATAGTAACTCATGACCTTGTAAGAGAGCTTGATAGTGCCTTTTGCTACATATTCTTTCATAGTTCATCCAAAGTTTACTGGTAATAGAGGTAGCCATTTCTAAGCTATTGCCTTTATCCAAAGAAACTTTTCCTATCTCAAAGAGAAACATGTGGTTTATAGATCAGAGCAATGTGCCCAGATTATACTCTCAGAGTGAGAAATATGGGAACAGTACCTCCCTTAATGTTTACATCTTAAAGAGATGATTTCAGAACCTCTAAGGAAAACATCCCGGAGTTTTAGAATTGGTATTGCCTTGAAGAGTTACATACGTATCAAAGTTTAGAGGAAGGCGTCACAAAATACTAAGTTTCTCCTGGATTTACTGTCATTACGAAAGAGAAAAAAGCTTCCCATTCATCAGCAAGAAAAAATTTTTCTCAAATTACCCTTACCTGTTCAACGAATATTTAAGTAGCCCTTCCATTTGTTAGTTATAGGTAAATCAGGGACAAAGACATGTCATTATCCCATCCCATAAGAAATCAGTCTGAGGCAGGCGGATCTCTGTGAGTTCGAGGCCAGCCTGGGCTACCAAGTGAGTTCCAGGAAAGGCGCAAAGCTACACAGAGAAACCCTGCCTTGGGAAAAAAAAAATTCAGTCTATGTTAGTCTGTCAATCACTTGGAAAGGAAAAAGTCATTAAGGGAAAACTGCCTGATCTAAATATTTTAGAATTAATTTCAAAAACTGCCTAATATATAGATTGAGGCAATGGTGTCTTTTGCCATCATCTACTCTTACCGTTTGAGAGTGTCCTACTTTACTCTGGAATGAACTCTGCCTGTCATCTACACTGCACCCTTTGTGTCTCATCTTCATATTCTCTTTCTGTCTCTCTGTGTGTACAGTATCTGAGTATGTTTGCATGTGTAAGCAAAGATACACCCATGTGTACACGTGGCATGTGGTCAACCTTATTATCCTTCAATTTATTTTTTGAGACAAAGTGTCTTACTAGGCAAAGGGCTGTTTGCTTTTGCTAGACTGGCTAGTCAATGAGATTTTCGTGTCTGCTTGTCTTTGTCCTCCAACCCCCAAGAACTTTGGTTACAGATGCGCAGTGCTGTACCTGGCTTTTATATGATTATTGAGTCCTCATGTTTGTTCAGCAAGCACTTTACCTACTGAACATTCTCTGCTAATATCATCTGAATTCTTTTGTGATCACAAGGACAGAAGAGTCCAGGGGAATATTCCATCTATCATGAAATTTATTTATTTGTTCTTCAAAAAGAGTGGAAGCCTACCATTTACAACATGAATGAAGCTTGCTGCTTTCTTTGTAAATATTTACTCCAACAAAAAATTCTCTTTGTTGAGATACATACTGTATGACTGAAGTTAAAATAATTAAATCTATTATTTAAATGACTTATAATTTCACTAACTCTAACTATAAAGACATTAAAGAAAGCTTTGGAGAAAACAATCTGATATATTAAATGCAACCTGGAATAATTACCACTAAATGATGTGACTTTTAACATCTATGTGTTAGTTTGTTGAACTCTTATTAGAGAAAATTATACAGAATGATACATTAGGCTCCTTTCAATTATCTGTCAAAATAATTTATAGCCTAAGCCACTCGGAGTGTAGCCTAAAGACCAATGACAACATCTAGGAGTTGTTAGACGTGTGTTACCTTGAGTAGGCTCGATTTCTGCTGAATCAGAACTTGCATTTTAATATCTCCAGACTAACATAGTCACGTTAAATTTTGAGAAGCAGTGGTTTCTAGTACTGGGAAAATGGGGCTTAACTACAATAAAAAATTGGTCCAGAAATATGGAGGAAGCTTGAAATCTCTAGATTAGATGGCAGTGACTGATCAGAACAAGAAGAGTAAATTGTAGTTCAGAAGAGCTAAAAATGCTGTAGAATGAGTTGTCCTTGGAGAAAGGGGTACCGAAAACAGAACTTAGCATCCTTTTGGACCTAAAACCAGACCAAAGGAAACCATGAAAAAGATGAAGAAAGAAAGCAAAGTCAGTTTCCTCAAGGAAGAGAAGATTTTCATGTGTGCAACCTCTGGGAATTCTCCCTTATTCTAGAAATTATGCAACTGTGTGAATCTAGTTGCATGATATTTTTATTTTTTGGTCCATTATGGTAAAGTGATTTTTATTAAAAAGGCATACTTCCAAATATGAATAAAAAATATGTGTTGATGAATATAAAATATTAAGAACACATTTGGAATATCTACACCTTCAAAAACAGTAAGCCAAGTTACTTCCCTAAGTTAGTTCTAACAGCCTCAAGAACAGAAATATATTTTCTACTTAAATTGTCTTAGAGGGAAAACAGATGGGGAAAATTCCAATGTGTCTTACCATGTTCACATAATGCTGATATTCAAATATTATATGGCATTGTGAGTTAATATCGTTTATGGAGGTAAATGTAAACATCTTTAAAATTTCTTGATTGATCATTTAGTATATTGCATATTGCATGAGTGTTTTGTCTACATGCATGTCTGTATAATACATACTTTCTTGGTACCTACAGGAGCCAGAAGACACCTTCTGATCCCCTGAGACTGGAGTTACAGATGATTGTGAGCCATCATGTGGGTTCTGGGAATCAAATCCAGTTCCTCTGGACAAGCAGGCAGTGAGTGTTCTTAATGGCTAAACCATCTCCCCAGCCCCAAAATGTAAGCATCTTAAATAAATTTTAAGGAAAAGAAAAATGTAACAATTAGAACTAAGAACAAATTTTAGGAATGCAAAGATAATTCACATTAACAACTATGTAACTATAATTTATCACTTTAATGAAGGAGAATATTGAATTCTAAATTATTTTAACCATACTTAAAAACCTTTTCCTAATAAAAATATTAATGTAAAGAATATGACTTCCCAGAATTGAAAAAGAATGCTTACCATAAAGTTATAAACATCATAGCTAATATGGAAACTTGATTAACTTTCTCAATATAAGTAGTCACAAGACATGAAAGTTCATTATCTCCATAACATTGTCCCAGAAAACCTAGCCAGTATAATAGGACATTCAAATACAAAAAGTACTAACAATATAGAGAGGAAGAGGTGAATTATGATAATTTATAGACAATATGAACTCAAGAGAACAAATCATGACAGTACAAAACTAATTAGGAAATCCATTAAGGTGGCCACATACTTAATCACAATTCTTAAGTCCCTAAATTTATGCTATGCATCAGAAATCACCAATCTGAAACTTATATCGATGCACCAAACATGTCAATAGATAGTTTTTAAATGAATAGCCATAAAAATTGCTATGGAAAACAAATCCCACTTAAAAAATCAATAAAGCAATATTTTAAAATCTCTTACAGATGGCATGTGGTTCATGCCTATAGTCTCAATTCCACAGGAGGACAGACCTGGAATATTGCAAATTCCAGGTCTTCCTGGGCTACAAACTGGCATCAAGTCCAGCCTAGGTAACTTAGTGAGAATAAGTCACAAACCAGACAACTGAAAGGAAGGCTGGAGGTACAGCTCAGTGGTAAAGAGCACTTGTCCACCGTACACATGGCCCCAGGCTCAATCCTTGCTCAAAATCCAACCTGTTAGGAAGCATCTTTACAAGAAATATGCAGAATCTATTTTAGGAAAAAATTTGAAGTGTATGAAAGAAGATATAAGTAAGTATACATAATTATGGATTTAAGAATAAATTTCTATTATAATAAATATATCAACTTCATTCATGAACCCAACACTAAAATACCCCGTAAGATACTTAATAGTGCAAGACAAACTATCTTTCAGGCCCCATTTAATAGAAAAAACTAAGAATAGCCAAGTGATAGTGGTAGAAAAAAGAATCTAAGTAGGGTTTTAAAAAGAAACTAAGAAGGGTTTTACCTTACAAGGCTGAAAACGTTCCACAGTGAGTTTTGATGCAACGTGTTGTGTTCCTGAAGAAAGCTCTTCTACATGATGTGTTCCCGAAGGAAGCTTTTCTCAGACTTGATAAAGGATCTCTTTAATCATTGAATGAAAATTGACATATTAAATATGGTAACTGCTTACTCACTTGGAATAAACAGATTCTTGCTTCCTAACATCCCTGAAGAAAATTCTAAAGGGCTTAAGTCATAGGCAAAGCACACATGCATTCATGGTCATACACTGTAATTTCATTAAAATAATTCATATCTAGATCTCAGGATACCTGCATAGAAAAGACATGTACCATTAAAGTGACCAAAAATAGAACCATATTGAATCTAAAAATTCAGCAAAATGTAAGAGAAGCAAAAGTAAAAACAAGTGACTTATTTTGAAAATAATTTGCAAGTGAGGTTACAGAATAAATTCCTGCAACATTACAAGTAGGGGGAATATTTGTTACTATCACTAAGCAAAAGATTATTAACTAATTACTTATCACTTTCTTCCCTTAATCTTTTCCTGGAAGGAGACCAGGTTGTGTCTACATCCAGTTTACAAAATAGCATCTTAAAACTTTCCAGCATCTTTTGCAAATGGCATTACTTTTCTGCTTCAGATTCCAGTTTCCTGAATTTGTCCTATAAAGTAATGTGTGTGGCTTGGGATTTTTTTGAAGCATTCTCCTTAGAGACCTGGCCTGGTTTCTACCTTTTATGGCTTTCTCATTTGCTTTTCATGTCTCCATGCTAGATTTGGCTCCAACACTTAAACTTCCTGATTTCTCTGCAGTCTGCCAGATAGAATTTTATTTTGAGGGAATTGCTTTTATGGATTAATGCTTTAACTTGCTGTGTTTCCTTGGTTCCGTGAATCTAAGCAGTCAACTAACTCTTTTCACACTATTTTATTTGCTTACATAGGCAAGTGCATAGTCCAAATGTATAGAAAATATTCATACCGAGTTTTTTCTAAAGCTCCTCTTCCAGCATGACAGGAACTATCTGTCACAGGTATTTTCCTTCATTTCTGTTTTGTCAGATTCTTGTATATCACAATGATGTCCAGTCTGCCCTGGCCTCCTTGCTTGTTTCCCAGGAAAAGTGCATAGCACTGTCAAAGTGCTGGAGTCTTAATGTGAATAGATCTTTAATTTAAACCTCATATGCAGGCAGATAAAGCTATCTAATTTATCTGGTTCTAACCACTCTGTTATTTTAATCATGACCATAGAGTGGCATGCTGCTTAAAGCTGCTGCAGATGTACTCTTTGGTGGTAAATAATAAGAGCGTGGAGAAATTATTTTAAATCAAGCTTTAATATTAGGAAATTTTAGCCCCTTCAAAATTATTTTTTAAGCCCAGCAGTTCTCCTCATATTTTTCACACTCTTTTAGACAGCTATGACAAAACACAACGGACTTTCTTCCTCCCATTTCTAGAGGCTTAGAAGTCCATGGTCAAAGTACTAGCATATTTAGTATCTAACAAGGCTTTGTTTTCTTGTTCATATGCATAACTTCTTTTTGTGTCCCCCCACATGGTACAGGGACAAGTAAACTTACTCAGGCCTGAAGAATATGAATTTGAGGATGAGAACAAAACATTCATATCAGAGCAATATCCAATAGAAAAATACTTATCAATTTACTGAAATGGATGCGTTAAAGGCTGCATAGTGAAAATGTTTGTAATAAGTCAGTGCCATAATTTAAGCAAGTATAGATCAATACAGTTGGTCAAGTAGCTAAATTGCAGTGTTGTCACATAATGCAATATTGCAAACCAATTAAAATGAACAAAAATACATACAATAATATGGATAAACTTCACACAATGATTTACTGATTAGAGTGGTTTGTTTGTTTGTTTGTTTTAGTAATGGATACTGAGCCCAAGGCTCATTCATGATAAGCAAACACGTCATCATGAAGCTACATCCCTAGATACAATATTGGATTGAATAAAGCAATGACAAGGAAAACAGTGGAAGAAGAGTATATATTGGAACCAGTTGTTGGTTGGCATGGAAACTGTTTTCATGGACATGTTGACTTTTAGCAGAAAGATAAGGAAAGGACTTATTCTGCATTATCCCATCTTATCTCCTCCTATTTACTGTATTCTTTCTCAAGTTACAATTCTCTTATTTCAGAGACATTTCCAGTTTCTTTCACATTCTATCCATCTTCTGAGTAGAGACATTGATATATTTTTTGTTCTGGAATCTCCTTTAAAACATATTTATATGTCCAATGTCCTTGGACACTAAAAATGTTGTTACCTGCAAGGGGAGAAGAGTTATTCATTCATGGTTAAGAAGAATGAAGAGAAAGCTACGTGCAATGATGCCTTACGTATAGTCCTAGCTCTATAGGAGGTTGAGGTAAGGGGATTACTTGAATTCAAGACTTTGGGCCAGCTTAGGAAAGATAATGGCTAAGTATAAGTTTTAGCTTTTCTGTTGCAAATCCACTATGTGAAGCACAGCCATCTCAAATACATCATTTTGTTCTCAGGAGTCTTAAGATGGCTAAGACCATTAATACAAACATAATACTCAAAACACTTGCTTCGTATAAGTAACAAAGTAAATTGTCTCTGATTCAGAGGCCTGTTAAAGTCAACGTCCATGAATAAAAACTAGCAATTACTGTTCTAATTGTCCTAGTTAGGGTTACTATTGCTGTGGTGAAACACCATGATCAAAGCAACTTGGGGAGAAAATGGTTTATTAGGTTTACACTTCCTAATCACTATTCATTATTAAGGAAAGTCATGACAGGAATTCAAACAGGTCATGAACCTAGAGGCAGGAGCTGATGCAGAAGCAATGAAAGAGTTCTGCTTACTGTCATGCTCTTCATGGTGTGCTCAGCTTACTTATAACACCCAGGGCCGCTGGCACAGAGATGGCACCACCTCCGATGGGCTGGGCCCTCCTCTATCAATCATCTATTAAGAAAATGCCCTGTAGGCTTTCCAATAGCTGATCTTAGGGAAGCATTTCCTCAATCAAGTTTTCCTTCTCTCAGATGAATTTACCTTGTGTCAAGTTGACACAAAACTAGCCAGCACACTAGCTTTCAAGTAGGGTAAAACGCCATCCAAACCTTTGATAATGTGCAACCATGTTTCTACCCTAGCAACTCATGTTGAACTAAGTTGCTAACTGTTTTAGCCACACTGTGTTATATAGGTCTCACAATCACAATGAATCAATTCGCTATAATAAGAAATTAAAATATTGGACGTGAGTGGGGATAATGAGGGGCGAGGGGCGAGGGAAAGAGAACTTGGGGGAGCGGGAGATCCCAACTGGATCAAGTGCAGAGAGGAAACACAGAGAATGTTCATGATAAATGAAGACCGCATAAGAATGGGAAGAGGCAGAGTGCTGGAGAGGCCCACGGAGATCCACGGAGATGCCCCCACAATAGACTGCTGGCAATAGTCGAGAGGTAGCCCGATCTGACCTACCCTGGTGATAGGATGGCCAAACACCTTGATTGTCGTACTAGAAGCCCCATCCAGTGACTGAGAGAACTAGATGCAGATATCCACGGTCAGGCCCTGGGTGGAGCTCCGGGAGTCCAATTGGCGAGAAGGAGGAGGGTTTATGTGAGCTAGAGTTGTTGGGACCAGGGATGGATGGAATACAGGGACAAGTGGCCAAACAAACGGAAACACATGAACTGTGAACCAATGGCTGAGGGGCCCCCAACTAGACCAGGCCCTCTGAATGGATGAGACAGCTGATTGGCTTGATCTGTTTGGGAGGCATCCAGGCAGTTGGACCGGGTCCTGTGCTCAGTGCATGAATTGGCTGTTTGAAACCTGGGGCTTAGTAGAGACCCTTGGCTCAGCCGGGGAGGAGGGGACTAGACCTGCCTGGGCTGAGTCCACCAGGTCGATCTCAATCCCTGGGGGAGCCTTTGCCCTGGAGGAGATGGAAATGGGGGGTGGGACGGGGAGAGGGGGGCGGGGTGGCAGGAGGGGTAATGGGGTGATCTATGACTGATATGTAAAGTTGAATTATATTGTAAAATAAAATAAAATAAATTATAAAAAAAATATTGGAATAAATAGTATTTAATACTTACTGAGCACACAGTATATATGAGACACTATGAGAAATATGTGTACACATAGGTACTATCCTTTCTCTCAGCTTAGATGTGAGAAGACCGGTGTGCAAAGGAAAAATAACTTATTCATCATCCATCATGACTGACTTGGAATTTAAACCCAGTTAATCTAATTTCAAGGCTCATCCTCTCAAATCGGCAGTCTTATTCAGAGGCCAAGCACATTTAGCAGCAGGAGGAAGAACTATGTCTCAATTATCTAATGTGGTAGAACTGGTTAAAAATAGATAAAATCAGACAAATCTAAATGAAATAATTGCTATAAAGCCATTTGTGGAAGCATTATAACTTTGCTGTTAAGAAACGTGTGTGTGTGTGTGTGTGTATGTGTGTGTTTCACCAAACATTGGTTTGGAAATAAATTTTGAAATAGAAATAACCATCCCTAGTAGCTTGTCATTACAGTTTGGAGTCTCTAATCAAAAGGATGGTATTTCTACCAGTCTAACATTTACATTGAAAAGTCTTTCCGTTTGAGGCTATACTGAGAACCAGATGAGAAGAAATAGGCAACGATGTACAACTAAGTGTTCTTTATTTGTATTTAGTAATTTACTATTGCTAGGATATAAAGAACAACTTTTCTTCGAAAAAAATCATGTGTTCTGTTTCTTATGACTCAATTTTGTTTCATTAGTAACTTTTAAGAAAAATAAAGTAGGGATAAAATGATATTTATTTGTTTTGTTTGTTGTATGATGATCCAGAGCTGATATTAGATATATTGCATAATTTTGCAATTGGAATTAAACATGGTGAGCAGTGAATTTCTTTCAGCGAAAGAAAATCGATCCGATAAATTATTACAAAATGTTTGCAGTGGCTATGGAAGAATTTGTGAAAAGGGTTTCACACTCCTCAGCTGGAACTAGCTAAGATAACATCCACCAGCAGTCTGATTCCTCCTTGTAAGATGTATGTTTTAGAAAGTCTGTGTGTAAACACACTGCAGCTTTCAGAAAGCAACCCCCAAATTTACTGTTCAATTGATGAGCACATACTAAGAAACCAAAGCTAATTTTGCAGATATAATACAATGGGAAGGAAGACAAAGCCAGGCTGTAGCAGAAGCCTCCTCCTTGCTTTTTTCCCAGGCCCTGCTGCTTGCCAGATTTAGTTAGCCCAGAGAAGCGAAACAGTCAGGGTTATGTGGAGAATCACAAAAACAATACATATTTTCAAGATGCAGCCTGACTTCATGGAAACTGAAAGTGCCTGAGCAGTGGAAAAATAAAACTGAAAACAGCAGCTTAGCTTTTTCTCCCCTCCTCGCCTCCAGGAATCTATCTTAGATGTTATTTTATATGTTTATTATTATGTAATCTGGCTCTATGAGCTATTCATTCATTTTTCTCACTTGTTTTTCTATTGAAATGTCTCTAATTTTTTTAGTAATGATTGATAGTTATTTTAAGAACATATGCAGTAGGCTTGAATACCAAAATACTCCAGAGGCTAAGTCAGGATTGCAAGTTCAAACTGTGCCTGGGTTGCAAAGAGTTCAAGGTCGATATGTGCTATTTAGTGAGATATACCCAGAAAAGGACCATGTGTATTAGAAACATACATGCTTTTGACAGCATATACTTGCCATTTCACTTAGTGATCTGGAAGAAGGTTGCTACCTTGAAATAAATCTGAACACCCTAAAACTTCCATGGTGTCAACAAGGTCCAAATTAGCCACGTAGAGAGGCTGGGTGGAAAGATGTTCAGTCACCCTCAGTGTTACAGTCATCACAGTTGCAGACATCAGGCATATTAATAATGAAGCCACTTTATGGATTCTGCTTCAGCAGATACATTATGAAATCAGAAACACATTTGAGAATCATAGACCACACCTAAGGAACTCAACTAAACTATTCCAGACCTCTCTAGCCGTTCAAATCATCTATCTGAGATTCCAGTAATTGTGGAATGAAATGCTTGTTTGAAGGAAAATGAATACAAGTGGAGATTAGCTAAAGTCAGTCTCAGAAAGAGAAATATTATATCTTTTCTTTCATTAGTGGACCATAGATTTTATATAGATTCATGTAGCTGTTTGAATTAAAATATCTCTCACAGGCTCATATGGTTGAGTGCTTGGTCCTTAATTGGTGAACAATTTGAGAACGATTAGAAGGATTGAGAGGTGTGTCCTTGTTGAAGTAGGTGTGTCACAGGGAGTGGGCTTTGAGGTTTCAAAAGTCCACATCAGGCCCAGTCTTTTTCTCTCTGCCTGCTGCCTGTGGATCAGGGTAAAAAGCTCTCAGCTATTACTCCAGTGTCATGCCCGTCTGCTTTCCACTATGATAATAAGAGACCAACCCCCTGAAACCAATCCCCCAATTAAATGCTTTCTTTTATAAGAGTTGCCTTGGTCATGGTGTCTCTTCACAGCATTAGAGCAGTAACTACAACAACGAATAAAATCATGTTTAGAGATGATATGAAAGTAGAAATGAAACTATTGATGGAGAAAAGGGAAACTAATGGGAGTGAGGATGGACAAGAAAGCAGAGGGTAGCAGATATGGGGAGGGTGTGCTCAAAATACATTCTATGCTTGCATGAAAATGGCCTTATGTAACATACTATCATATAATAAAATAAATACAGACAAAAATGATCTCTCTCTGGTGGTCACCATGTAAATTCCTGATGAAAAATATGTAATGTTTGTTGTCTGATGTCAGTAGGTTTTAAATGAATTAACAAGAAGGGAAGATCTCTGCATTGAACATGGAATAAGGCCCTGAAGTACTGGAATAATCTACCAGAGAAAAGGCATCCTGGGAAAAGAAAATACATGAGCCAGACTGGTGAATGCAGAATACACATAGAGGATCTAGCTGTCAGTAAAGTGACTATACTAAGAGGAAAGAATGCTTTAGGATAAGTTGTTCGTTGTTGGGTATATAAAGAAAATAAAAACTTTCTTAGTATTGTTCAGTGGTTCTCAACCTGTGGGCTGTGATCTCTTTGGGGGTTGAATGACCCTTTCACAGAGGTTGTGTATCAGATGTCTATATATTAGATATTTACATTGCAGTTCATCACAGTTATGAAGTAGCAATGAAATAACTTTATGGTTAGGGGTCACCACAACATGAGGAACTGTATTAAAGGGCTACAGCATTAGGAAAGTTGAGAACACTATTATAGTTGCATGTTAAAATGAGACTACAATAGTTGAAAGAAAAGTTTTCTATGACCTGTGGCTGCTGAAGAGTTTGAAGATGTAGCACCTAAATAGACCCAAGGCCAGACTTATATTGCTTTTAGAAAGAAAGCAGATAGATGGGAAATAGAATGATCTCCTGAATATTCAGCTACAATGTATATTTAATTTGTCTTTTAACTATGTACAATCTCTATATGATATACCAAGCTTATGCATGTACCCATACTCACGTACACACATACCCAGTGAAGGTTGAACTCCAATCATACTAAGCAAAACAATTTGCCCTCAAACTATACTCTTAAACCCAGAATATGTATTAACGTAACCTATAAGAAGCATAAAATATAAAAGATCTTAAAATCATGGAATAGATATTTTTGAAGAAATGTTAGAAAGAACTGAAACATGTTGGAATCATGATTCCTGTGTAGCCTTGGAAAGGAAGGAAGAAAAAAAAACGAAAGAAATGAATTCACTGACTATAGAAAGAAACAGTAGAGACATTGTCATTGGGACAAAACTGTGAGACAGTGACCATAGAATAGTTGGCATTTTACTGTGTTCTATTTCTTTCATTTACCAACCCTAAAAAGGCCTTTGAAGAGTAAGTGGAATAGGGTGTCGATTAAAGGAAAGATATGATAGTTATCATATCCCAACTGTCCCAACTGTGAATAAAAGCACAATAACTATAGAGCACAAACCAGATGAATACATATTGACTTTTGCTGTCAATGTCTTATGTGATAGCTTATTTCGTAATGCTGGTATCTTGCACTGCAGCAGACAAAACTTTCTGAACCACAAAGAGTATATTCTTATTCTTAGTGACACATAACTTCAGGTACATTTAGAGGAAAGAACATACTGAGTTCAATAATAAAATGTTTATTATAGTACTGAATGTGAAAATGCCTCAGCCACAGTATTAAAAAATGCATGATGAGAATCCATGGCCCTTCAGTACAGTGATGATAAATAAATAAATAAAGCCCAGAGGCAGAAAAACTCAAGCACATTATGTAGTCAAGATGCACCAAAAATGATTCATAAAATAAAAACTCCAATTTTATATAGATCTCTGAAAATTCCAGTCCTTTTCTTTGATCAAATTACACATTTAGACAGTAGGGGAAAAAATCTGTTATTTTGTTTTTTATTTAAAATTTTTCTTGTGATAAATAGTAGATTTGTATCTAGTCCATTTTAGTTATTATAATAGTTATGTCTTGACACAAATTTTCTAAAATGTGTTTTGTAGTTTTCCTGCTAATGTACAAATATCTAGGAAATACGCAGTATGCTTGATATCAAACACTAGAAGGAGAGGATGTATGGAAAGAATCTTGGTACTATAATACTTAATGTAAGATATTTTAAAAAGCAATGTCTATATTGATAATGATAATAGTGTGATAAGTTGTGCATAGGTTTGCATGTTAAATGAAACATACCCTTCAATGTAAAGTAGAAAAGAAAAATGTATGACTTTTTTTCCTATTGCAAAGAAAAAATGAAATTTTCCCCCAGTTATGGTTTTTCATAGACTGTTTAAAATAGTCTGCAAACCTGTATTTATTGAGATCCATTTATCATTGTTTTGAAGAATTATAAAATCATATCCATGAAGTCTCTGCATAGGAAGAATTGATTTTCACATGAAAACATGGAACAATTTCATGTCTTTAGCATGTGTGTATGTTCAACTCTATGCATAGTTTATTGTACATTTCATCTCCACATCTCTGTTTTTTTCAATGATTTAGTGGAGAAGGTATCAAACTATGGCCTGGGGCCTAAATCTAGTTAGAGTTTGTTTTTCTATAGCCCTATAGCTAAGAATGTTCTCTTTTTACATTTTTAAAAGGTTTTAAAAAATAAAGACAAAGAAAAATATTCAACAAAGATAGTAACTCACAAATCCTAAAATATTTACTATTTAGTGCTTCACAGAAAGTTTGTTGACCCTGAATTTAAAGTAACCCATAAACCATGAAGCTCTGCTAAATGTGAGAGATGATAACTGGGGTCAATGTGAAACCAAGTGCAGGATGATTTCCAATCACACTGGTTAAAGCCTGAATAAAGATATCTCAGATGGTCTACTGAATTGTTCTTTTTTTTCCTTAGAAACATTATTTATTTTCTTTCTTATTAATACATTTTCTATTCATTTTACATACCAACCACAGATCCCCTCCCCCCTCCTTCCACCTCCCAGTCTTCCCCCCCATCCCTACTCCCATCCCCACCTCCTCCAAGGCAAGGCCTCCCATGGGGAGTCAGCAGAGCCTGATAAACTCAGTTGAGGTAGGTCCAAGCCCCTCCCCCTGAATTGGTCTTTAAAGCTCTTCCTGTATGAAAACAGAAAGATATTCTCAAGTCCGACTTGTTCTACAGGCAGTTTCATCTATCCATGTCCCACATAGCTGTGTAAGTTACAATCCTCTGTAATATTGCTGACTATTCAAGTAAAAGAACTAAGCCATAAAATTAGTTTATAAACCTGCCTAATCCAGAGAAAACTGATAAGAACTTTCTTCCTTTCACCTATAAATTTGCTGATTGTGCTGACCTTCATGTTCTTTTATGCCTTCCCTTAGGGGTTATTAAAACTTTCTCAGTAGATACCCTCTTTCTAAGGAATCAATTCAGACAGATAAATAAAAATGTAGATAAACAGACAGACACATAGGCGTAAGCATCCCCTATTCTCTGTGGCTGACTTTGGTGCTTATGTGGGTTTTTGTTGTTGTTGAGACAGCTTTGGAGCCTGTCCTGGAACTCGCTCTGTAGACGAGGCTAACCTCTGCCTCCCAAGTGCTGGGATTAAAGGCGTGTGCCACCACCGCCTGGCTCACATATGTGTTTTTAATGTTAGAAAAAATATTAAAGACCTGAAAAAATTCTTTGCTGAGTAAATTAACAGAAGAGGCATAACCTTTGCATGTCTTGCTTGATGTTCATGGTACCTATATAATGAAAAGCTTTGTCTCCAGACTATAACTTTAAATATCTCCATGAACTAAAACCAGCAATCTTTCCTCATGAATATTCGGGACTACATGTTTTGACTTTGCTTGCTTTCTTTCTTTCTTTCTTTCTTTCTTTCTTTCTTTCTTTCTTTCTTTCTTTTTCTTTCTGTCTTTTTCTTTCTTTCTTTCTTTCTTTCTTTCCTTCTTTTTCCTTCCCTCCTCCTCCTCCTCTTCCCCCTCCTCCTCTTCTTCTTCTTCTTTTTGTTTTGTTTTTCTATACAGGGTTTCTTTGTGTAACAGCTCTGGCTGGTTTGGAACTCACTTTGTAGACCAGACTGGCCTTGAACTCACAGAGATCTACCTGCCTCTGCCTCCCAAGTGCTGGGATTAAAGGATTAAAGGCATGTGTCATCACCAGCTGGGTTCATTTGTTTTTTCTAACTTTACTGTAATCTTTAATTGTATGTGATGATGTTCTGCTCTTGGAGTAGGAATTAGTTAATTACTGAGAAGAACTGAAGGTATTAAAACCTTCTCTCAATCTGAGAGAAATTGACAAAAACAGGGAAAAAAACATTTCTGAAATCTGTTTGGAAGAGTAAGAGATATCCAATGAAAGCATCATATCAACTCAAGGATGGGTTGGATATGATATCTGATGAATAATTTTGTGTAAGTCAAAGTTGATTCTAAAAAATTGGATTTTTTGTTGATTTGTTTGTTGTTTTCACAGTTCTGGCAGATGTTGCCCTTTGCTTATTCTAAAGAAGCAGACAATTTCTTTTAATAATCTTAGTGATATGTGTCATCTTTGTGTGTGTCTGAAGGATATACTATTTCAGAAAAATAGCTACACAACTCCATCAATGCTGGCCAAGGACAATTTACCTTATAAAAAACTTTGCATATATGTTATGTTTGTGAATAAATGGTAATAATTATGGTAATAGAGATGTGCTTCACCTTTTAATGAAAGACAAAAATTAAATTATTATCCCAGTGATGCATTTTGCTTCAATGTAGCCAATAAGAGGTACAGAAACTTCATGAAGAACTCTTTTATAAAGGATACTTTCCCTTACTACTTACTGTCAAGTCAGTAAATTTAAGTTCAATCTATTTGAACTTTTCTATCTGAGAAATAGATGCAGATCTGAAAACAATAACTTTGAAATACTACGTTGACAAAACAACTTCTAAGTCTGTTACTTCTGTGAAACTAAGGAATTAAAATAACATTGTCAACAAAAAAGTGCAAAATTTATCATTCTTAAGAATCACAAAAATCATGAAATTATTCTATACAATATTCATGTACACTAAATACTACTTATATTTTATATGTTCCATTTTTAGATGCATTGTACGGAAACTAAAAATTCCAGACCATTTTATTATTTTCTATTTCATAAAATGATGAAGCTAGAACATGACTTGGTAAAACAGTTTAAAAGTGTGTAATGATGTGTAGAACTGAAATAATAGCAATGTAGCTGAAGGTGACTTTTTGTGAATACCAAATTTTAAAATCACATCGTGGATATGGAATGGTGATTTACTTATAAAAAAAGAATGCTTGGCTATTTGAAATACATTCTATAGTTACCTATAGGTGACTCAGTCGACAAATGCTGCTACAAAATATGAGGATCTCAGTTGAGATCTCGAGTAACTATTAAAAAACTGGTAATGACAGTGTATGCTTGTATACAGAGACAGTAAAATCTCAGGGCTTTACCAGCCTGTTGGTCTAGACAGTGACTTCTAAATTCTATAAGAGAATCTATCTTAAAAGATAAGATGAGGACCAATAAATAAAACACCCAACATCAGCTTCTTTCCTCTAGAGACACATGCTCATGCATAGGTCTATGTTCACACACACATAAACACACACACAAAAAAAAAAACTAAAACTTTTAGCAAGGGTGGGAATATCAGAAAAACTTCAGATATTATTCCTTACTTCTACTTTGTTTGAAACAGGGTTTCTTATTCACTGTATATGCTAGACTAGCTGGCAAGTGACCCTGCTGTCTCCACTTCCCATTGGGGTTACAGATACATATTTCCATGTCTGGCTTTTACATGCGTTGTGGGGATGTGAACTCGAGTCCTCATGCTTTTCGTGACAAGTGTTTTACCCACATATCCATCTCCTCAGCACTATAAATAGAATATGTGTATATATAGCCAAGGTAGTCAAGGAGCAGAAACAAGACAAAATCATGTTTTAAAATTTTTTCCATTTATAAATTTACATTGAGTTTTTAAAATTACAAAACACATAAATACATTGACTTGTATTTTTTCTAATTAACTGAATGCAGTAAAAGGGGCAGATGAGTTTTCATAGATGAAAAGCAAAACATCGAAAACATTAGATGGTTTGTACAAAGTCTAAATTGACAAGTAAAAGATGAATTTACAACTCAAATTTTATGACCCAATTTTTGGTGATGTTCTGTAAAGTATTTAACCAAACCTTTAAAAAGATTTCAGAGGCAATGATGTGGCTCAGAGGAAGTTTTCCAGCATGTACAGTACAAGGCTCTGGATTCCTTCCCTACCACAGCAAAAATATTTTTCAAATGCTCTTCTCTCTCTCTCTCTCTCTCTCTCTCTCTCTCTCTCTCTCTCTCTCTCTCTCTCCATGTTTTGCATGAGAATGTGTGTTTTGCCTAAGAACAAGGATGTCTTACATGTAGCCTCAGTGCTTAGTATATTGCTTGGCACACAGAAAGCATTCACTTTTTACAAAACTAGCTAGAATAGGATGAACTAAATTGACTAGTTGAAGCTTTAAAAATAATTGAAAGACATTCAAGGAATTGTTCAACATCCTTAGTCATCAGGGAAATGCAAATCAAAATGACTCTGAGACACCATCTTACACCTGTCAGAATGGATAAGATCAAAAACATTAATGAGAGCTTATGCTGGAGAGGATGTGGTGTAAGGGGAACATTCCTCCATTTCTGGTGCCCCTCGACCAAACAAAACAGATAAAGAGAATGTGGTACATTTACACAATGGAGTATTACTCAGCAATAAAACAATAACATCATGAAATTTGAAGGCAAATGGATGGAACTAGAAAAAAACATCATCCTGAGTGAGGTAACCCAGACTCAGAAAGACAAACATAGTACGTACTCACTCATAAGTGGATATTAGTTGCAAGGCAAAGGAGACTACAACCCACAGTCCCAGAGAAGCTAGGTAACAAGGAAGACCCTAACAGGGACTCATGGATCACCCTAGGAAGGGTAAATAGATAAGATATCCTGGGTAAACTG
>CABHPH010106026.1:19993-30795 GCA_902168325.1 Peromyscus nudipes
GAGGATAGGAACATGAGGGATTGCAATGGCCGAGCTGGGAGAGGGATGGAGAGGGAGAGCAATGAAAGATATATCTTGATAGACGGGGCTATTACAGGGTTAGAGAGAAACCTGACACCAGGGAAACTCCCAGGAATCTACAAGGATGACACCAGCTAAGACTTCTATAAATAGTGGGGAGGGTACCTGATCTGGCCATCTCCTGTAATCTGATTGATGACTACCCTAATTGTCATCATAGAACCTTCATCCAGTAACTGATGGAAGCAGATGCAGAAATCCACAGCCAAGCACTGGGGTGAGCTCTGAGAGTCTAGCTGAAGAGAGGGAAGAGCGATTATGTGAGCAAATGAGGTGAAGATCATAATGGGGAAACCCACAGAGGCAGCTCACCCAAGCTCTTGGGAGCTAACCAACTCTAGGGCAACAGCTAGGGAGCCTGCATGGGACCAACCTAGGCCTTCTGCATGTGGGTGACTGTTGTGTAGCTTGATCTGTTTGTGGGGCCCCTAGCAGTGGGGTTAGAATCTCTCCCTGGTTCATGAGCTAGCTTTTTGGACCTATTCCCTATGGTGGGATGCCTCGCTCAGCCTTGATGCAGGGCAGAGGAGCTTAGTCCTGTTTCAACCTGATATGCCATACTTTGTTGACTCCCATGGGAGGCCTTACCCTTTCTGAGGAGTGGATGGAAAGGGTAGAAAAGAGGTGGGGGGAGGGAATGGGAGGAGAGGTCAGAGAGGAAACTGTGGCTGGAATGTAAAATAAATAAAAATAATAATAAAATAATTGTCTGTGGGACATACATGGGCTGCAAAGAGGGTGCCAAGAGGAAGTTAGACAAATAGAGCTTAAGCTTTAAGCTGTTTATGCAGAGAGTAAATACAAAGGATGGTGCTGAGAGGAAGTTAGCTTGGTTTGTTTGTATGGAGATTAGAGACAAATGGTGAGGAAGAGAGTTAGCTCAAGTTATTTACACTGAGATAAGATACTAAGATCAGGAGATCATGTCAGGGCAAAAACAATTTGTAAATAGGGTGACCTTTAAAGTGATTGGTTGGTTCCTTCACCCCCTCCTAGGGTTCTGAGGTGTTTTCCTATAAAAGAGGCTTACTGCCTAACAATAAACGACTTCTTGTTTGACTTGACTCCCCCCCACCCCACCCCACCCTCCCCACCTCCCACCCCCCCACCCCCGTGAGTCTGATTGTCTCCAGGTAAGAGGAAAGCTGGAAAATGGGCAAGTGGCACACTTACCTTTCCTGGGTTCCAGGCCACCTCTTCACAGGTGACCTAAGTTCCCAGCGGGGCAAGACCCCACAATTGTCTGCCTGTCACAATATTTATTAACTGAACTTTGCTTATTTAGAAAATGATTCTTAAATATAATCATGGAATTTGGTTGTACCAACACATTCTAGTACACACAAAATCTGAAGATTCAGTCATCCACAGGGTCATTATAGTTCAGTTTTGTATATTATTTATAATAGATGGCCTATGTCTTTCTTTTTCTTCATCCTTCACAAGTTATGTGCCCAACTGATAACCCTATCAGAAAATCTTCCCTCTGTTTACATATTATAGCTCAGTTTCCTTTTAGTTGAAAATTCAATATATTGGTGTCAAGCGCATGAGATAACTTATTTCATCTAAGTGAGACTCACTACCCATTCTTGTAAAATGGACTCCAAAGCCAATTTTACTTCAGTCACTAACTATAACACCATTTTAAGATGGCTGGAATGAAAATCTTTTATATGTCCCCATATTTACATCACAGCTTCTTCATTGAGATAGCCTCAGGAGAATGAAATACAAGCAGGCCCATTTCCAAGGGAAGGAAGCTACATTTTTAAAGACCAACTCACAATTCTAATAGTCAGTAGATGAGTCACAGCACAGTGCTAGATACTGAAAAATTAAAAAAAAAATATTATGGTATATTTTCTGCCCTCAATGAGACAATGATCTATTTAAGGAATCAGGAATCTCAACATAATTAGCAAACAGTCCAAAACTGCCTTGAATTATGTGTCACAGAATCCAAGGGCTATGGGAAATGAGAGCAAAGGAAATTGTTGTAGACAAGGGAAATCATGGAAAGGAAGCAATCTTGTAGGGAGCCAACTTCTACTCACTATCTTTTTCCCAGTTGTTAACTGGGCATGTGTCAAGCTATTCATAAAGCTTTCTTAGCCTTCTTTTGATTAACCCAATTGTGCTGGAGTCTGCCTACTCATTTCACAGCACTCTAGTTTATTACTCTGAGATTTTATTATTCATATCTACTACTTCTAACTAGTACACCTTCCACAAATGACTCAGTCAATTAAGTTCTTTGATTGATTAAATAAAATGATTGGGCTATGGTGTGTTTGAATTTGATATGATGCCAGTCATGTAGCAGGCAGGAAAGAAGTATTTCAATGAAAACCCATTAAAATGTTAAATGACTAAAATGGTCAAACTTCATTGCTTCACTGTCAATTTAATCAATCAGACAATTTGATAGTTTTATGTATGTAGATAAGGAAACAGTTCATTTAGGTGCTATTAGTATATATTACTTAGAAACTGACAGTGGTAATTGACATGTATTACTTCATAGTATCTACATACATATGAAAACAGATTTCCTTAGCTACAGAGCTTGAAATATCTTCCAAGACCTGTGTCTGCACACAGCAATTCCTCATTTTAGTGTAAATGGAGCTATAGAAAGTATTTGTCCTAAAAAAATTAAACACTACCCAAACATTTTTTCTGTGTCTTTTGTATTGATTAATTGTCACAATGATTCATTACTTGCTACATTTAAAAACAAAGGGCAAAAACCAGACCAGATTTTAGAAAATGCAATGTTGGGAGCAATCTACTACAGCTGAAAAAGGTTTATTATCATATTTTTCTATGGTTAATGTCCAACCAGTACTATTCAGGAGACTTATTTTATAATTAAATTTTCATTGTACTCTCTTTCCATCACTTACAAGATGTGCAGTCTTGGGCTACTTGCTTAATTCCTTTAAGATTCAGTTTCCTCCTAAGTAATGGTTGGATTATTAATGTGTATTCTTTGGGCCAAGATTCTACTCCAAAGCACAGATTCAACAGAAATGCATATCCACATGTTTACCAAAAGGAATGTAGAAGAAACTTCATAGTAGCCATATGCATAATGGTCCCCAAATGAAAACTACCTAAATGTCTGTTGAGAGTAGATAAGTGGATAAATATATCATAACATATTCATACACACAAAAACAGTACTGCATTAATTCATGAAGCCCTATGACTCTTCTATTCCTAATGCTAGGTAAAATAGCAATAAGAAATGTATACATTGTATAATGATATTAATATAAATGCTACAATTGACAGAACTGATGCAAAGTAGTAGGAGAAAGGGTATTTGTTTATGTGAAGAATGAGGGTTTGCGATGGAAAATAATCAGGAGGGCAGCTTCTGCAGGGAAAAGTGCCAGATATCAGAGAAAAAAAATGGCAATGGTAGCCACGTCAGGTGAGCAGCAGAATAGTATATTAATTTTCTTAACTTGGTAGCTAGTTTCACAGGTTTTTCCAATTTGTAAGAATAAAACCCATAAAAATACAGAATTCTGAAATCACTTTTACTCTTAATTAATTATTAAAAATTATGTTAATATACCCTTCCTGTTATTTACATGAAGAGTGAGTCAAACAACATTCATAAATGTATTCATATACACTGCACTAAATAAATTTTCCTTTTTATACTATACCTAAGATATATTGCAAGTGGTCTTTGTATAACCTATATGACATGTATTTACATAAAATGGGTTATAAACAAATCTATGTGCCATAAATGTGCTATAAACCTTTCAAAAGATAATTGTTCTTTTCCATTCTCTCCTGTAGATACTGATGAAAAATAGAGGTTCTCCTGATAGGGTTTCATTGTCAGGTTGATATCTATGAATTGGTCCTTTCTCAAACTGTGTGCACACATAGCAACTGTATAGTAGAAACAATCACACACTAATAATGAGCAAGCAGCAGCAGAATGGATCTCATAATAGAGCAAAAACAATCTACAGTCAGAGCAAAAAGTCCTTCAATTTTTCAACTGGCAAGAAACATATTGCTTGAAATTATGATTTGGCAGTTTATCTCAAAGAAACTAAGATGAAATGATTTCCTGCATCATGGCTTTCCTGATCAGAGTCCAACAGATATAAACAATTTACAGAAGAATTATTTCTATGTTTTTAGACTAAGCACAGTGAAGAGGGAACTGATAGAATGCCTCAAGTTTCTGAATGAACATCTGACACAAATTGCAAATTAGACTAATTTTTAAAGAAAACAATTAAACATGACTACTTTCATTTGCTATGGCCTTGTATGTAATTATAGTCAGTGAGTTTACTGAATGTAATCACCAATGGCAGTCAATATCTCATTATATAGCATGTATTTTCTAATCTGATTAGAGCACTGGGGTTAAAGGATGACCACTGAACTGTCAAATTTCACAAAATTTCATTATACATGATAACTAATTATCTTTAGCAATTATTACCATGGATATACTTATATGTTTGTGTCTCCATGTCTTTTCTTTTATTTTTTTATTAAGAAATTTTTTATTCATTTCATGTACCAACCACAGATCCCCCTCTCTTCCCTCTTCCTGCCCCCAGCCTTTCCCCCAACCCACCCTCCATCCCCTCCTTAGACAAGGTAAGGCCTCCCATGGGGAGTCAGCCAAGCATTGTACATTCATTTGAGGCAGGTCTAAGCCCCTCCTCCTGCATCAAGGCTGTGCAAGGTGTCCCCCCATAGGTAGTGGGCTCCAAAAAGCCAGCTCATACAGCAGGAATGGATCCTGATCCTACTGCCAGGGGGCCCCTTAAGCAGATCAAGCTACACAACTGTCTCATTTATGCAGAGGGCCAAGTTCAGTCCAATGGAGGTTCCACAGCTGTTGGTCTAAAATTCATGAGTTCCCACTAGCTTGGTTTGGTTATCACTATAAGTTTCCCCTTCATGATCTTGACCCCCCTTGCTCATAGAATCCCTCTTCTCTCTCTTTTCAACTGGACTCCTGGAGCTTGGCCTGGTGCTTGGCTGTGGATCTCTGTATCTGCTTCCATCAGTTGCTGGATGAAGGCTCTATGATGACAGTTAGGGTATTCACTGATCTGATTACTGGGGAAAACCAATTCAGGCACCCTCTTCACTATTTATGGGATCATCCTTGTAGATTCCTGGAAACTTCTCTATCACTCTGTTTTTCCTTATCCCCATGATGTCTCCCTCTATCACGGTATCTCTTTCATTGCTCTCCCACTCCATCCCTGTTACAGCATGACCATCCCATTCCCTTATGTTCTCATCCCCCATCCCCTACCCCCTATTGTCACCTCTCATCCCCAGTTTAATCATGGAGATCTCATCTATTTCCCCTTCCCAGGGCGATCCATGCATCCCTCTTAGTGTCCTCCTTGCTAGCTAGCTTCTCTGGAGTTGTGGGTTGCAGTCTGGTTATCCTTTGCTTTACATGTCGTATCCACTCATGAGTGAGTACATATATACCATGTTTGTCCTTCTGAGTCTGGATTACTTCGCTCAGGATGTTATTTTCTATTTCCATCCATTTGCCTGCAAATTTCATGATGTCTTTGTTTTTTCTGCTGAGTAGTACTCCATTGTGTATATGTACCATATTATCTTAATCCATTGTTCGATTGAGGGGCATCTAAGTTGTTTTCAGGTTCTGACTATTATGAATAATGCTGCTATGAACATAGTTGAGCATGTGGCCTTGTGGTATGATTGAGCATTCCTTGGGTATATTCCCAAGAGTTGTATAGATGGGTCTTGAGGTAGATTTGTTCCCAATTTTCTGAGAAACTGCCGTACTGATTTCCAAAGTGGCTGTGCAAGTTTGCACTCCCACCAACAGTGGAGGAGTGTTCCCCTTGCTCCACATCCTCTCCAACATAAGCTGTTATCAGTGTTTTTGATCTTAGCCATTCTGACAGGTATAAGATGGAATCTCAGAGTCATTTAGATTTGCATTTCCCTGATGACTAAGGATGTTGAACAATTCCTTAAATGTTTTTCAGCCATTTGAGATTCTTCTGTTGAGAATTCTCTGTTTAGCTCTGTAGCCCATTTTTTTATTGGATTGTTTGGTATTTTGATATCTAGTTTCTTGAATTCTTTATATACTTTGGAGATCAGTTCTCTGTCAGATGTGGGGTTGGAGAAGATCTCGTCTCATTCTGTAGGCTGTCGTTTTGTCTTATTTATTGTGTCCTTTGCCTTATAGAATCTTCTCAGTTTCAGGAATTCCCATTTATTAATTGTTGCTCTCAGTGTCTGTGCTACTGGTGTTATATTTAAGAAGTGATCTCCTGTGCTAATGCATTCTAGGCTACTTCCTACTTTCTCATCTATCAGGTTCAGTGTAGCTGGATTTATGTTGAGGTCTTTGATCCACTTGGATTTGGGTTTTTTGCATGGTGATAGATATGGATCTATTTGCAATCTTCTACATGTTGACATCTAGTTATGCCAGGTCAATTTGTTGAAAATGATTTCTTTTTTTCATTGTACAATTTTGACTTCTTTGTCAAAAATCAGGTGTTCATAGATGTGTGGATTAATGTCAGGGTCTTTAATTTGATTCCATTGGTTCGCATGTTGGTTTTTATGCCAATACCAAGCTGTTTTCATTACTGTAGCTCTATAGTAGAGCTTGAGATCTGGGATGGTGATACCTCCAGATGTTGCTTTATTGTACAGGATTGTTTTATCTATCCTGGGTTTTTTATTTTTTCTTTTGAAGTTGAGTATTGTTCTTTCGAGGTCTTTGAAGAATTGTGTTGGGATTTTGATGGAGACTGCATTGAATCTGTAGATTGCTTTTGGTAAGATTGCCATTTTTACCATGTTAATCCTACCTATCCATGAGCATGGGAGAGCTTTCCATTTTCTCATATCTTCTTCAAGTCTTTTCAGAGACTTATAGTTCTTGTCATAAAGGTCTTTCATTTGCTTAGTTAGAGTTACCCCAAGGTATTTTATATTATTTATGGCTATTGTAAAGGGTGATGTTCTTCTGATTTCTTTCTCAGTCCATTTATCACTTGTATATAGGAGGGCTACTGGTTTTTGAGCTAATCTTGTATCCTGCCACATTACTGAAGGTGTTTATCAGCTGTAGAAGTTCCCTGGTAGAATTTTTGGGGTCACTTATGTATACTATCATATCATCTGCAAATAGCAAAAGTTTAACTTCTTCCTTTCCATTTTGTATCCCCGGATCTCCTTTTGTTGTCTATTGCTCTAGCTAGAACTTATTGAATAAAAAGTACTATATTGAATAGATATGGGGAGAATTGACAGCCTTGTCGCCTTGTCTTGTTCCTGATTTTAGTGGAATTGCTTTGAGTTTCTCTCCATTTAATTTGATGTAGGCTGTCAGCTTGCAGTAAATTGCCTTTATTATGTTTAGATATGTTCCTTGTATTCCTGATCTTTCCAGGACCTTTATTATGAAGGGGTGTTGGATTTTGTCAAAGATTTTTTGAGCATCTAATGAGATGATCATGTAGTTTTTTCTTTCAGTTTGTTTATATGGTATATTATATAACATATATTCATATGTTGAACCATTCTTGCATCTCTAAGATGAAGCCTACTTGGTCATAGTGGATAATTGTTTTGATGTGTTCTTGGATTTGGCTTGCCAGTGTTTCACTGAGTATTTTTGCATCAATGTTCATGAGGGAGATTGATCTGCAATTCTCTTTCTTTGTTGCATCTTTGTGTGGCTTGGGAATCAGGGTAACTGTAGCCTCATAAAAAAAAGTTTGGCAAAGTTCCTTCTGTTTCTATTGTGTGGAACAATTTGAGGAGTATTGGTATTAGCTCTTCTTTGAAATTCTGGTAGAATTCTGTGCTTTCTTTGGTGGGAGACTTTTAATGACTGTTTCCATTTCCATAGGGGTTATTGGTCTATTTAAATTGTTTATCTGGTCTTGATTTAATTTTGATATGTGGTACCTATCCAGAAAATTGTCCTTTTTTTTTTTTTTTTTTTAGATTTTCCAGTGTTGTGGAGTACACGTTTTTGAAGTATGACCTGATTATTCTCTGGATTTCCATGTTGTTTGTTGTTATGTCTCCCTTTTCATTTCTGATTTTGTTAATTTGGATGTTCTCTCTTTGCCTTTTGGTCAGTTTGGATAAGGGCTTGTCTATCATCTTGATTTTCTCAAAGAACCAACTCTTTGTTTCATTGATTCTTTGTAGTGTTCTTTTTGTTTCTATTTTATTGATTTCAGTCCTCAATTTGATTATTTCCTGGCATCTATTCCTCCTGGGTGAATTTGCTTCTTTTTGTTCTAGAGCACTCAGGAGTGCTGTTAAGTCGCTAGTGTGAGATTTCTCTAATTTCTTTATGAGGGCGTTTAGTGCTATGAATTTTTCTCTTAGCACTGCTTTCATAGTGTCCCATAAGTTTGGGTATGTTGTACAATCATTTTCATTGAATTCTAGGAAGTCTTTAATTTCTTTATTTCTTTCTTGACCCATTAGTGATTCAGTTGAGCATTATTCAATTTCCTGAGATTGTAGGTTTTCTGTAATTTTTGTTATCGTTGAAATCCAACTTTAAGCCATGGTGGTCCAATAAAATACAGGAGGTTCTTTCTTTTTTTTTTTTAATCTGATGAGATTTGCTTTGTGACTGAATATGTGGTCGATTTTAGAGAAGGTTCCATTGGGTGCTGAGAAAGAGGTATATTCTTTTGTTTTAGGGTAGAATGTTCTGTAGATATCTATTAAGTCCATTTGAGTCATAACATGTTAGATTAGATCCCTTATTTCTCTGTTAAGTTTCTGTCTGGCAGACCTGTCCATTAGTGAGAGTGGGGTATTGAAGTCTCCCACTACTAGTGTGTAGGGTTTGATGTGCAATTTAAACTTTAGTAATGTTCTTTTGCATGCCCTTGTATTTAGGGCATAAATGTTCAGAATTGAGACTTCATTTTAGTGGATTTTTCCTGTGATGAATGTGTAATGTCCTTCCTGATCTCTTTTGATTGATTTTAGTTTGAAGTCTATTTTGTTAGATACTAGGATAGCTACACCAACTTGCTTCTTAAGTCCATTTGACTGGAAAGTCTTTTCTCATACTTTTACTCTGAGGTAGTGTCTATCTTTGAAGTTGAGGTGTGTTTTTTATATGCAGCAGTAGGATGGATCCTGTTTTTGTATCCATTCTGTTAGCCTGTGTCTTTTTATAGGCAAATTGAGTCCATTGATATAAAGGGATATTAATGACCAGTGATTGCTAATTCCTGTTACTTTTTGGTGGTAGTGCATGTGTATTTCTCTTCTTTGGGATTTGTTGCTGTGGGGTTATCTATTGCTGTGTTTTTGCGAGTACATCTAACTTCCTTAGGTTGAAGTTTTCCTTCTAGTGCTTTCTGTATGGCTGGATTTGTGGATAGGAATTGTTTAAATCTGGTTTTGTCGTGGAACGTCTTATGCACTCCGTCTATGGTGATTGAAGGTTTTACTGGGTATAGTAGTCTGAGCTGGCATCCGTGGTCACTTAGTGTCTCCAAACTGTCTGTTCAGGACCTTCTGACTTTTAGAGTCTTCATTAAGAAGTTGGGTGTTATTCTGATGGGTCTGCCTTTGTAAAGCACTTGGCATTTTTCCTTTGCTACTCTTAATATTCTTTCTTTATTCTGTGTGTTTACTGGTTTGATTATTATATGGCAAGAGGACTTTGGGGGTGGGGTTAGTCTATTTGGTGTTCTATAAGCTTCTTGTATCTTCATAGGTATTTCCTTCTTTAAGTTGGGAAAGTTTTCTTCTATAATTTTGTTGAATATATTTTCTGTGCATTTGAGTTGGTATTCTTCTCCTTCTTCTACCCCTATTTTTCTTAGGTTTGGCCTTTTCATAATGTCCCAGATTTCCTGGACACTTTGTGTTATGACTTTTTTGACTTTAGTGTTTTCTTTGACTGATGAATCTATTTCCTCTATTGTATCCTCCACACCAGAGATTCTCACTTCCATCTCCTGTATCCTGTTGGTTATGCTTGCATTGTAGTTCCTGTTCATTTACTCAGATTTTCTATTTCCAGCATTCCCTCAGTTTGTGTCTTTCTCATTGTTCCCATTTTAATATTCAGGTCTTGAACTGTTTTCTTCACCTGTTTAATTGTTTTTTCTTGGTTTCCTTGGCTTTCTTTGAGGGATTTATTGATTTCTTCCAATTTTTTGTTTGTCTTTTCCTCAATTTCTTTAAGGGAATTTTTCATTTCCTCTTTAAAGGCCTCTATCATCTTCATAAAGTTATTTTTAAGATCGCTTTCTTCTGCTTTTTCTACATTGTGATGTTCAGGTCTTGTTGTTGTAGAAACACTAGGTTCTGATGGTGCCATATTGCTCTTTATGTTGTTGTACTTTTGCACTGGAGTCTACCTATCTTTTCCTCCAATAGGTGCAATAGGTGCCTGTGTCTGAGCATGCTGCTATTGGTCCAATCTATGCTTGCTGCGTCTGTTTCTCAGGGGGCCACTCTTGGTCCAATTGTAGCTCTTGGTCTAATTTGAGCTGGCAGATTCTGTGTCTCAGGGAGCAGCTGAGGTTGCATGGGGATGGGTGGGTTTGAAGTAGGCAGTGAGTCTTGTAGATTGCAGGGTTCAATGAGGGGAGTGTTGGTGGGGAAGCCTGCCCACAGGAGTCTTCCCTGCTGGCCTGCATTGAGGCAGAAATTTGGGGGGG
>CABHPH010106035.1:0-16230 GCA_902168325.1 Peromyscus nudipes
TGTGTGTGTGTGTGAGTGTGTGTGTCTATGTTTTGTTTTGTTTTATTTTGTTTTGCTTTGTTGTTTTGTATTTTGAGACATGGTTTCTCTGGGAAGCCCTGGATGTCCTGGAGCTCACTTACAGGCTGGTCTTGAGCTTAAGGGATTGATTCACCTGCCTGTGACTCCCAAATGCTGGGATTAAAGGCATACCCACCACTACCCAGCCAAAAGTGGGGGTTTACATAGCACAAAAACTGCAAGGCTAGGGGGTTCCCAAGGGTTTTTGTTTATGTAGGAACTTGGCAGAGCATCTCAAAATTATTTGGCAGAACATCATACCTTATCAGGGTGGAGGTCAGGGCATGGTCAGTGTGTAAGGTATGAAATATGTCAAATTCCAGAAAGTAGATTAAGACATGATCTACTCCAACTTTTACAGAAAACAGGAATGAACTTATTTTGTGTTGTTTTTCATTAAATTCAGTAGCTTCCCCTTAAGCAACTGCTGTGCTAATTGGCAGTTGCAACTCTGCAGCGAGCACTAGCAGTTCAGCCACCACACTGGCTGGAACCAGGTGGGAATTCTGTTCCCTCAGGCACCAGCTCTATCACAGCCACTAAAGAGAACTTTGTCTAGGTCTCAATTCCGCTAGAGAACTCAGTATTCAAAAGTTGAGGGGAAATTCTGCTTGCTCAGAGAGGCTGAATAGCAAGTTGCTAACCTCCTCTCCTAGCTTGCATCTCCCAAAAAGCCAGCCCTCCTTCTCCCACTTAAGAACCCTAGCTACACATGGTTCCTCCCTAACATTCCTGTCAGCTAGTTGCTGACTCAGCCTCATGCCAGCAGGTTAATTTTATTCAATCAAGCAAATGTAACATGTCTTTGCACAATTAAATGTTTCACAGCATAAACTAATGTAACACATCTTAAACTAATATTCTGCAACAATTTTGACCTAGTAACAAGATCTTCTAATCTTAAAATGGAATCAGGCTTGTCTATCACATGAGCACCTGCTGAACTCAATATTTTGGGCTTAGCAGCTACCGGTAGAGACAAGAGACCTCTGTTCTTTGCTGCTGTAGTAGTTTGAATGTAATTGGCCCCCATGATCTCATAGGGAGTGGAATTATTAGGAGGTATGATTTTATTGGAGTGGGTATGGCCTTGTTAGAGGAATTGTGTCACCGTGGGGGTGGGCTTTGATATTTCCTATGCTCAGGATAGCTGGCAGTTAGTCAGTCAACTTCCTCTTGCCTGCAAGATGTAGGAATCACAGATATTCCTCCAGCAGTACATCTGCTTGAAGGCTAGCATGCTGGCCATCATGATGATAATGGACTGAACCTCTGAAACTGTAAGTGAACTGTCCCAATTAAATGTTTTCTTTAGAAGAGTTGCCATGACTGTGGTGTCTCTTCACAGCAATTAAAACCCTAAGACAGAAGTTGGTACCAGGGACTGAGGTATTGTTGTGATAGGTCTGACCATGTGTTTGTTTGGAGGAATTTGAATGTGGATATTTTGGGTTATGAAAGCACTGGGATGCTTTATGTACTTCTTAATGGGCCATACTAGTAGCAGCATGGAAGACAGGGGTGCTAAAGTTATTTTAATTCTTGCGGGCTCACTCAAGAAGATTCAGAGAAGAATAATTTTAATATGTTGCCTGGAGATTGTTCTTGTGATATCTTGGTGAAGAAAGTGGCTGTCTTTTGCCCTTGTCTGAAGAGTCTGCCTGAGGTGAGAAAGGAAGAGTTTCAGATTAATTTCATTGGCAAGAGGAAATCTCAAAACAGTACTATAGACTCTATTGTGTTGATATTAGTGGTAACTCTAATAAATATTTATAATGAAAAGGAGAAAGCTGGGCAGAGTAAATTACAAAAAGCACATTTTGAGGAGAAAAAGAGTACCTGGAAGTGGAATGAACCTAAATCCTGCATTCAAGGAGATAAACAGGTTAAGAAGTGACATAAAAGGTGTGGTGACCTCAGGGTAAGATCCCACCCTTCTAGGTTTCCAACTTGTGGAAAGAAACAAAAGAAAAGTTTATGGCTGGTTGTGGTGTGGCAAACCTTTAATCCCCACACTGGAGAGGCAGAGGCTGGGGGATCTCTGAGTCTGAGGCCAGTCTATTTAACAGAGCAAGTTTCAGGACAGCCAAGCTTTGGCAGTGAAAGACAGAAAGCTGGTGAAGATGTAATTAAATGAGGGGGACATGTTCCAGCCCCAGTAAGCAGCACAACTCTGCAGCTGCAGACATATGGTTCAGGCTTTAGAGTTAAGGATAGAAGAAATGGATTATGGAATAAAGCATCTGAGGCCAGGCATGTGCCAGGTGTGTCCCTTTATAGATGCCTAGTAGAGAGGCCACTGTGTGAAGCTCTGAATTTGAATACTGTATTGCCTTGGAGACCCCAAGAAGTTACATATGCCAGAGTTATGGGATACTTGCTGAGAAGACCTGATAACAGGCAGTGGAACCTGCCCAAGAGAAAGATGTCTGTTACAGTCAACAAAGTGGAACAGAGTTGGAGAACAGAAGAGTGCTTTGACATCAGACATGGTGATGTAGAGTTTGGAGTTTACCCAGCTGGTTTTTGGTCTTACTTTGGTCCAATATTTCCTCACTATTCTTCCTTCCCTACATTTTGGAATGGTAATGTATATCCTGTGCCATTACATGTTGGAAGCATGTCATTTTATTTTTATTTTTACAGTTTTATTTTTATAGATGATTACAGTTAAGAAACTGGATGAATATCAAAAGAGACTTTGAAAATTGGACTTTAAAACATTGTTTAGTCTGTGATACACTATGGGGACTTTTGAAGTTAGATTAAATGGGTTTTGCATTATGATATGATTACAAGCTTATGGGGGCCAGACAGTGGAGTGTGCTAGTTTGGATGCAATTGTCCACCATAATCTCATAGGGAGTGGCATTATTAGATGTGGTTTTTTTTGGAGTGGCTATGACTTTGTTGGATGAAGTGTGTCACTGTGGAGGTAGGCTTTGGGGTCTCTCTTGCTCAAGTTCCCTTCAGTGTGGCTTTAAGTCACCTTCCTGTTGCCTGCAAGATATAGGACTCTCAGCTACCCCAGCACCACATCTGCCTGCACACCTCCAAGCTCTCCACCATGGTTAATGGATTGTAACTCTGAAACTGTAAGCGAGCCACCCCAATTAAGTGTTTTCTTTATAAGAGTTGCACTCTTCACGGTGGCTCTTCACAGCAATAAAAACTCAAGACAGTGGCCTTTGCCCTTGTAAGCTGTGTAAGCGTCATTTTGAGGTTTTATTGGCACTCCATATAAATCCAGACTGACACAGTTCTCTTACTCTCCACCAAGCCCTTCTCCTTCCTCTGACCCCTTCCTTCCAGACTAGAGGCACTTCATCATTTGACCACTGCTGTCAACACACAAATCCTAAATGGTCTTATAATAAAAACTCAGAGCCAGATATCAGGATGAAAGCTGAAAGATCAGAGAAGAAGAGCAAGCCACAGCTACTACCTCTTACCTCATCAACTCCTCAGCCTGAAAGAGTGGGAAGGGGAAGGCTGAACTCCTGTCTCCTCCTGCCTTATATTCCTTTCTCTGCCCAGCATATTACTTCCTGTCTCAACCTTCCTAGTGCTTGGATTGAAGGTGTGTGATCACAAGCGCTGGAATTAAAGGTGTGTGCCACTACTGCCTGGCTCTGTTTCGCTTTTAGACTGGATTAATCTCCTATAGCCCAGTGTGGCCTTGAACTCACAGAAATCCAGATGGATATCCACCTCTGCCTCCTGACTGCTAGGTTAAAGGTGTATGCCACCAATCTCTATGGCTAACTCTGTGGCTGGCTCTGTCCTCTGATCTTCAGGCAAGCTTTATTTCTTAGATTACAAATAATATATCACCACAAATCCTAAAATCAAATTTTTACCACATGGGCTCTAAACTGTCCATCCAAGGGAATATTATTTTGTCCAGTCTTCAAGACATTCTCCAAAAGTTCTTAATGAGTACCAGTCCATCAACCTCATTTGGTTATTCACTTAAATCTGACAGCAGTACCCTGTCAATAATATCCTTCACAGTTTGCCCAGGGCAAGTTTAATGGCGCCGGAGTTTTCATTCGATATGACAACATGACCTTTGAGGGGGAGTTTAAAAATGGCAGAGTAGATGGTTTTGGTAAGTTTCAGCTCAGTAGGATGGAAATTTAGTGTCACATGGGCAGAAGCACTCCTTAATCTTAATTCTTCTGTGACTCTCCTGCAACATACCATTTACCTACGCTCTAGACTTCTCTGGATTTTAGTATGTGTTTCTTGCTTGATATTGTTTGCACTGATTGTAGTCCCATCTTATCTAGGTCATTATCCTTCATTACTCCTGGACAATATTTGATAACCATTCCTTTGTATATAATCTTGTATTAAGTTAAAACCTTCTTATTTAGACAAAAAGGGGGAGATGTAGTGGGTAGCCATGCCAGCTTTGGTCTGGAAGTTCCAACCCCCATTGTGGTTGCGGTAACTATCACGCCTACAAGGCGGGGCCAAGGGAGGGCCTGAAGACCTGAGATTGGGACACTTGGCACTCTCTTGTTTCCTGGACCTGGACGCGAGAGGTAGACCAAGGAGAGTTCTCCAGAGAACACCGCTGGACTGCTCTGCATCTTTTCCAGAACCTGCCACCTACCTATCCCTTCATTTATAAGTTACCCAGTAAATAAATCTTCCTTTTCACTACGTGGAGTGGCCTTAGTAATTTCACCAATAGGCCTGAATTTGAAACTTTCAATTTCAATAGTCTCAGTAAGCTAGACAACTTCTTCAGACAAAATGGAAAATAGTCTGAAGTACCGTATGTCTATAATGTTTTGGACCTTTGTTTTTGCCCCTCTCCCTCTTCAACTTCTGTTTGACTACCAAATCTCTGTTTGTCACAAAAAGCCTGATCCCAAATATCAAATCTGACAGTCGATCCAGTTCCTTGGATTATGGTTCAGCTGATAAATCTCCTCCTTACAAGCTGCCCCACCCCATGCACTTCCCCAATTCTTACATCTCCTTAGACTCTGAAATCCACCTACCCTTCAGCCTTTCATACTTCCAACTCACATGTCCCAAAAGACATCCACCACAACCATCTTTGCCTTTACCCTTTCCTTTAACACTTGACCCTGGGCAACCATGTTCCTTCAACCTGAGGTATCAGGAAGGAATTGCCCCACCAAAGTCCATGTGCTCTTTACACTGGTGGAAATGGATGTCATAAAACCAAAACTTGAATTGTCCTCTGAAAACCCACTTTATTTCCAGAAACAAATTATTCAAATAACTCAAATATTTGATTTTCACATGCCATGATATATACTATATCCTGACTTCTGCCTTAACTCAATATGAAAAGGAACATATCCACAAGTCATCCTGGGACTGTAACATGTCCCTAGACCTTAGTAGACCCCTAAGACCTTAGCATAACTGACTCCATGATAGAAGGTACTTTCAGATTATAAAACTCAGCACATAGACAGCACCACCTGCCAAAGTTAAAACAAAGGCCTAATCCATCAAAGTCCATAGTTCTGGGAAAGTTTTTAAATGTACTAACTTTGCTTTTTGGTTTATGTAGTTCTACTACTGGCTAAATGTTTTTGTGATCTGAAGTATGTCAATCCAAAACATGGTTTTTGTTCTTAAAATCACACCCTGAGAAAGTCTCAATGCTACGCTGGGATCCTGAACAACCAGAGTAGTTGTAAGCTGGCTAATAGACTTCCTATCAGCTTAAACCTATGTCTGAGCAGTCTTCTCTTATGGATATTCTGCAACAGGACCATGCCAATAAATTCTATCAATAGAATGACACCTCAGGCCTCAGGAGAGGGAGAAGAGGTAGTCCCTTTGACAAACTGAAAGGCCACTCACCCAGAACCCTAATGAAAATCTCACACTCTTCCTAAACCACCTTACTGAGGCCATCATTAAATGCACCAATGTGGATATTAACACCCCAAAGGGGACTCTATTACTTATGTTCATTTCTTAGGTCAGTCTACCCTTAATACCAGATGAAAACACATGATTAGCAAAGGTACCTGTGACTTCTAAAAATGAACATGTAGATATGGCCTTTAAGGTATTCAATACCAAAGAGGAGTAAGACAAAAAGGAAAGTGAGCAAGATCAAGAGATTGTGAAAGGGATACAAAAGATGACCATGCCAGTTTCCAATTCCCGGCAGCAACTCTCAACAAACCTCAGTTGAAATAAACTACCATGTCACCTAATGTTCCAGTGTGGGGTCAATACCCCCACCCTTGCTTTAGATATGAACTGCCAATTGGGCTAATCCTAACACAGAAAAACTTATTGAAGCTGCAGAAAAGGGCCATGGGGACACTGGAAGATGGGCTATCTGCTGGGTTGCACTTGTGCCCCTCTGACCTCCATCAACATCCCTCAGCCACCACCTTGGTCCAATGAAGGGTTCCAAGTTCTTGGCCCCTGACAGAGACCCACCTCAGCTCTTCAGAACCATACATTTGCTGGTAGAAAATTTTCTTTCATGCTGGACACACGGGCCTGTTTCTCTATATTCACTGAATGACATGGACCAAACCAAACTAACTGAACAATATTAGGTATTTCAGGCATCTCCCATGTGATAGATATTTCTGGCTGTCAATTTTACTGTATCTGGAATTAACTAAAACCTAAAAATTAAAAGGCACACCTTTGAGAGATTTTTTCTTAAGTAATTTGAAGTGGGAAGATCCACTTCTAATTTTGATCTTTGAGGTAGAAATACATATGTTTAATTCAGTTCTTTTGACCTGTGAAGACCTACCTCAAATCTGGTGACACCTGCTTGTAGCTTATAGAAAAGATATAGAAGTAGAAAGCTGGTTCTCTGTTTGCTTGTTTGCTCTTGATCTCACTAGAAAGTCAATACTTTCACCGGCACTAGATCTTACTTCTTCAGGATTCCAACATTTACTGAAGACCAACTGAGACAACCAGCCTTGGAGAATGAAAAACCACTGGATTCTTAGACCTTCTGTTTGTAGACAGCCATAGATGAACTAGGTGAACTACAGCTTATAAGCCATTCTAAATGCCAAATATATATATTCTATAACTTCTGATCCTCTAGATAACCTTGATTAATGTACTCCATAATCCACTCTGTATGCTTAACTTGGTCTGCCAGTATGGTGACATAATCCTCACCCACTCTTTTATCTTAATGCATTAATACTCATTCCCACTGTTAGGCTGAGATCCCTTAAACATAAGGTTTATATATCTGTATATCTATATATAGATATGCATATTCATAATGCATATTATATATAATCTTCGCTTCCTAAAAACATTCACTGCTTTCCTTCTCAGCCTGGAATCAGGTGACACCTCAAACCCAAACCTCTACCCAGAGCCTCCTGTCCTCAGTCAGCCTTCTATACACTCAAAACCCCTAAACAGACATGCATCATAATTCTATCCTCATAGCCTTGAGACATCCTTCTCCTTTCATCATCTAGGACCACCATCACCACACATGCCTGTTGTTGGTTGTTTTTGCTCTTTTGGCTCTTTTAATCTTTGAGGGGCCCGGCAACCAGCTGCCAAATCATGACATGGAGGCTTATTCTTAGTTATAATTGCCTGACTTTAGCTTGGCTTGTTTCTTGCCAGCTTTTCTTAACTTAAATTATCCCATCTATCTTTTGCCTCTGGGCTTTTACATTTTCTTATTTCTATATATCTTACTTTCATGGCTGACTGTGTGGATGGATGGATGAGTGGCTGGCCCCTAGCATCCTCCTCTCCTTGTTCTCTTGCTCTTTCTTCTTCTTCCAGATTTTTTTCTTCTATATAGTCTCTCTGACTGCCAGCCCTGCTTATTCTTTCTTCTGCCTCACTGTTGGTCGTTCAGCTCTTTAGTAGACTATCAGATGTTCTAGACAGGCAAGGTAACACAGCTTCACAGAGTTAAACAAATGCAACATAAACAAAAGTAACAGACCATAAAATAATATTCCATAACACATATGCATGCCCACACCTCATGCTCATCATTGAGAGGCTATCACAAGCAACCCTTTAATCTCCAATCAACTTCCTCCACAAAACCCCTATTTTTTTGTGCTAAAAATCACCATAATACTTATTTCTTAGCCCAAGAACTATGGAAAAATGAACAATGCCATCATTCCCACCCTCTTCTTGTTAACTAACCCATACATGCTCCCACCTTCTATCTTTCCCCTGCTTCCTATTTTTCCATGTTTGATATTAAGGATAACATTTTACTATCTCCTCCACCTATTCTATCAAGCCCTTTACCTTCACCTGGGAAGACTTGGACACCCTGTGTACCTAGCAACTCACCTGGACATTCTTGCTTTAGAGATTCTGAGACAGCCCTCAAATCTTTGGACAGACCCAACAGAAGAGCCCCTAAAACCTAGATTAGTCAACTATATTCTTTATCTAATATGTAGATGTAGCTCTTCTCCACAGACTAATCCCCACACCATTCTCAACTCTCTGGCTGCTTGAGGCCATATGGTCTCCCAAGACTTTGCCCTGATCCACCAATCCTTGGTCACCTATCTGAGTATCTCAATCTCATGTAAAGGGTTAACTATATCCCAAGACAAGGTGAAAGAACTTCTTTCCTGTCTCCATCCCCAAAATAAAAACATACTGCTTGTACTTTTATGCTTTTATAACTTCTTCCACATCTGTATCCCCAACTTTTCCCTCATTCCTCAGCCTCTTGTGAGATCACTATGAGGCTGCTGTTTGTAAAAGTCCTGTCTTCCCTTCCCTCTTTCCTTCTATCAACCTACTCAAGTCCACTCCCATGCCTCTACCCTAGCCCTTTCAGACCTATAGAAACCCTTCTATTTCTTACATACAAAACAGGGACAGACCTTCCTAATACCCTGTTATAGATGGTGGAGAACATATCAACCCATAGCTTGTTTCTCTAAACAGCTAGACATGGTCACCAGAGACTGACTGCCTTGCCTAAAGACCCCTAGCCATGATGGCCCTTACTCTCCTTGCTGCAAACAAAATCTCTCTTCATAGACCCCTACACTTTTTTTTCTACACACAAACTAAAGGACCTCATCACCACCTGCTGAGCTTTTCTAACATTCCCCCAATCCATGGCATAACCCCTCCATACCTATTTGTTAGACCCAAACTCATATTTGAGTCATGCTCACTCTTCAGTCCTGTGACACTCCTTGCATTAATTCATACAAATCATTGAGTCTCTTTCATTATTACTCTGAGCCTTTTGCATTATTACTCTCAACCTCTCCACTGACCCTTTTGCACATAACTTTGATTGGAAGCCCCAGACTGCTTTATAGATGGTAGCACCCTAAAACAACCCCTTTACACAATGGGATATGCTATACTTCAATGAGACTCAACTACCAAGAAGCCCATGTGTAATTTATACCAAATCTCTCTCACCTCATACAACTTCCCAATAGGTCTCACTCATGTTCTTACACTTGCTCATAACCTCATGGTCAATATATACACTGACTGCAAGTGTGCTTACAACATAATGCATTACAATGTCTTAATTTAGAGAGAAGAGGGCTTCCTGATCCCAAAACAATACCAATTATTAACTCTGTTTTAATATAGGACTTACCTTAAACAGCTTTCCTACCTACCCAAGTGGTCATCCCTTACTGTAACAGACATCAAAAAGACAAGCAATGTATTTCTCTTTTTAGGAACCAGGTTGATCAAAAGGCTTCCCATATCAGATCAAGCCCTTACAACAAAAATACCATCCCCACAGCCAATGTTATATACTCAAAGTACACCTTTCTCATAACCATCACCACACCTTAAAGCTGAGACCCTAACTTATCTATATTTCCTATATCAGACTTCTACTCAGATTCTACTCTCTTTCCTCCTCAGCTACTTACCTCTCACCCCTCCAGGGATAAGCTGTTCCTAAAAAAGCTGACTGAATTCTGTGAGATCTGTCAAAAAACAAATCCTAAGACCAATCTTCAATCCTCCCTCCCACTTTCCAAATGAGAGATTAGTTACCCACTCTCAACTGCCAGGTAGATAGCACCATTTCACTGGTGTTTGTAGATACCATTTCAGAATAGACTGAAGCTTTCCCAAGCAACGAAACAAAAACAAAAAGTGTCTAAACTGTAGTTCACTTCTTATTCTCTGAGATCACTCACAGCTTTTGGTTTCCCTCTTCCATACAATCAGACAATGATCCTGAATTCATCTCCTCCATCACCCAACATTTAATTATCTCCTTCAAAATCCCTTGGAAATACCACATCTCTTTCAAGCCTCAATCGTCCATAAAGATTGAAAGGACAAGTAGAACCATAAAAGATATACTAGCTGACTCTGGAATTTAAGCAGGATTGGGTAAAACACCTTCTCTTGGCTTTGTTCAAATTCCAAGTTCTGCCAAAAAAAACCCACCCTAATCAGTCCCTTTGAACTCATGTATAGGAGATACTTTCATATCCCCACAGTGGCTCAAAACCAAAGTTTCTCCTTCTCTATCTCAGAGTCTTCTGTCCTTTATTTACACAAAGCTTTGGAAACATACTGACTCCCTCCTACCCTCTACCCTATCCTTCTTTTTGATTCCACATAGGACATATGATATACATCTCAGATGTACCCTGCTCTTATTTAACCACTAAATTGCAGGACCCTCATAAATCACCCTACTCCTCCAAACTGCATCAAAATTAATGTTAACTTGTTGGTCCACCTTTCCAGGCTCAAGAAGACTCTACCACAGTTTCACTTTACACCCCCAAGCTCCACCAAGCATAAGATAACCAGGTTCCCTATTTTCTAGGTCCTGCACATTGCTGAGGAACACTCCAAAGGGTCATGTCCCTCATCCCCTCCATTTCAGATACTCTGGATACTGCTGAGCACATCTCAATTTCTACCTCACTTGAGGCTTGAGATGGGGTTCAGCTCCTTAGAATGACATGGTATTTTTTTCTTTTTTTTTGTCAGGAACTAATGGGAACAGTAGACAAAGCACACACTGGGAAGTAATGATACCCAAGCCACAAAAAATAGTGGTCTTGCAATTTTGTCAGGGGATTGTACCACAAGCACCACTGGGGGGACATATCATGCTGAGAGTCCTCTTGCTTGTTATCACTCCAGCCAATGTCTCCATCCCTATGAGTCAAGTCAGCTCCATCAATGATTCCCTGCTCCATCCTAAGACAGGATGTCAAACTTATCCAATTTTGATCCTGATGCCCTCTTAATCAAAACATTCTAGCTTCAAAATTCTGCCATTCCTTACTGTCCATGACTGACCCAGATCTAGGAAAAGTGTGCTGGATTTGTCTAGGGGCTAACTAAATAATATATACCAGAATACGAGTCTTCAACTTGACCTGCAACAAGGTCCACAAATAAGCCCTGTCTAGCAGGTCTCCTAGTCCAGATATTGGGAGGGGCAGACTATAGAGGAGAAAAAAATCAAACTCTACATAGTGGGCTCCCAAAGCTATGGCACCTAAGTTGCATGATGGGATGACACTTACACTTGTTATCATGAAGGGGAATGTAGGGAATGTACCACAGTTTTATTCACTTCAGGCCTTGATATCCTTCCAGGACAGGAGGTCTATCAATATCTAATTCACATAATAGACAAAAAGAAACCCAGGGATACTTCCCATACTACTGGCAATAGCCTTTACAAAGACAACTGCAACCAGCATGGTTCCAATTGAACTTCATTAAATACTGCACAGCCAGTATAAGGAAGATCTAACATTCAAGCAAAGCATAATCGATTACCTTACAAAACTACATAGATTCCCTGGCTTTAGTGGTCCTTCCAAATTATAGAGGACTT
The DNA here is from genome assembly GCA_902168325.1 of Peromyscus nudipes. Taxonomy (NCBI): domain Eukaryota; kingdom Metazoa; phylum Chordata; class Mammalia; order Rodentia; family Cricetidae; genus Peromyscus; species Peromyscus nudipes. Next base: position 11,909 of record CABHPH010106035.1, read on the forward strand.
AATAAATGGTGAAAGGGGAGCTATTTGTGTTTCTTGAGGGGAGGAGAACACTGTTTTTACATAAATCAATGAGATCTAGTGTGGGAAAAATGCTAGAGAGCTGTTTGAAAAAACACAGAGAAAATAGAAAAATCCTTCTGGAAGGCTACTTGAACTGCTTTATACCTGTAGTGGTTTGAATTACAATGTCCCCCTTAGGCTCATGTATTTGAATACTTAGTCACTCAGCAGGCAGTCAAACTGTTTGTGAGGGATTAGAAGAATTTGGAGGCGTGGCATTGTTGGATTGGATGCCCCTATTGGAGAAAGTGTGTTGAGGTATCAACTGCCCAGCAAACCTAAGTGTCTCTTACTTTGCCTCCTACCAGTGGATCAGGATGTAAAGCTCTTAGCTACTTCTCCACCACCATGCCAGCCTTCATAATGCCACCCACATTCCCCACCATGATAATGAACTAACCATCTTAAATTTTAAACAACCCCCACTTAAATGCTTTCTTTTATAAGAGTTGTCTTGGTCATGGTATCTACTCACAGCAATAGAACAGTAACTAAGGCAGCGGCCATGGCTCTCCCTTCCTGGTGTGCCCAATAGTTAAGATACTGCTAATTTTATTATTTATTCCAGCATTTGCAGTTGCTTTGTCAAGTATTTCCAACAAAGATCACAAGCTTTCATGGCTCAGATGATCACAGAATTCTTCATGGTAGGAGTATATCAACCACTATCTGACATAGAGACCACCTTTATGGATCACCTCTACCCTTCAACCTCAACCATAGATCTTCACCCTACTCATCAAAAAAAAAAGCCAAAAAAAAAACCAGTTCCCCAGAAACAAGGACCCTATCCCTCACTCCTATGAAGGCCCACCTTTAAAATTTAAATTTCCTGCCCTGAACTTCCTCTGGCGCAATTTTATGTCCCTTCACATTTGAGATATGTTAGGCGATAAGTTCTGCTCCACTCCCTGAATCCTGGTCAAATACATTCACTTTGCTTGGAGTCTACAGGAACTCCCCATCACTTTGTGTTTTTGATAAAACCACAAGGGGCACAGAGTCAACAGATGCAACTTCCCTACCTCTAACTCTCTGATAAAAACCTGATGTATAAGCCCCCTCTAGTGTACAACCTCTATCCTGCAGGAAGGTTGCAGCCCTTTGCTGTTCCAAAAAGCAGCCTCAGCCTGTTGACATTGATAATTGTTTTGATGCATTCTTGGATTTCCATTTGCCAATATTTTATTGAGTGTTTTTGCATCAATGTTCATGAGAGAGATTGATCTGTAATTCTCTTTCTTTGTTGCATCTTTGTGTGGTTTGGGTATCAGGGTAACTGTAGCCTCATGAAAGGAGTTTGGTAATGTTCCTTCTGTTTCTATAGTGTGGAACAGTTTGAAGAGTATTAGTATAAGCTCTTCTTTGAAAATCTGATAGAATTCTGGTACTGGACTTTTTTCGGTAGGGAGACGTTTAATGACTGTTTCTATTTCCTTAGGGGTTATTGGTCTATTTAAATAGTTTATATAGTCCTGATTTAACTTTGGTATGTGGGACATATCCAGAAAATTGTCCATTTCTTTCAGATTTTCCAGTTTTGTAGAGTACAGATTTTTGAAGTATGACCTGATGGTTCTCTGAATTTCCTTGTTGTCTTTTGTTATGTCTCCCATTTCATTTATAATTTTGTTAATTTGGATGCTCTATCTCTGTCTTTTGCATGGATCCTGTTTTCATATCCATTCTGTTATCCTGTGTCTTTTTAATAGGTGAATTGAGACCATTGATATTAATGACCAGTGATTGTTAATTACTGTCATTTTTTGGTGGTAATGTTGTATGTTTCCTGTCTTTGGTATTTGTTGGTGTGGAATTATCTATTGCCTGTGTTTTCATGGTTGTATTTAACTTCCTTATTTTGGATTTTTTCTTCTAGTGCTTTCTGCAGGGTTGGATTTGTGGATAGGTATGTTTATTTTTTTATTTATTTATTTTTTCATTTTTCTTCATTAAGAATTTTTTTACTCACTCCACATACCACCCACAGATCCTCCCTCCCTTCTCCCATCCCCCAGCCTTCTCTCCCAAGCCCCCTGCATCCCCACATTCCCCAAATCAATGTCTCCCATAGGGAGTCAACAGAACCCGGCAAACTGAGCCTAGGCAGGTCCAAGCCCCTTCCCACTGTACTGAGGCTGTACAAGACCTCATACCACAAGCACCAGATTGCCAGAAGTCTGCTCATGTACCAGGGACAGATCCCAATCCCCCTGCCTGGGTGCCCCCCCCAACAATTCGAGCCAAACAACCATCTTCCATGTCCAGAGGGCCTAGTCCCATGGGGGCTCCACAGCCACCAGTCCACAGTTCATGGGCTTCCACTAGTGTGGCCCGTCATCTCTGCATGTCCTCCCATCATGATCTCCACATCCCTGGCCTGCAGAATCTCTCCTATCTCTCATCAATTGGATTCCTGGAGCTCAGCCTGGTGCCTGGCTGTGGATCTCTGTATCTGCCTCCATCATTCACTTGACAAAGGCTCTATGATGACAGCTAGGTTATTCACTCCACAGGTCACCAGAGTAGACCAGTCCAGGTACCCTCTGGACCACTGCCAGCCGACCAAGGTCAGGTCATCCTTGTGGATTCCTAAGAGCCTCCCCAGCACCCTGCCTCTTCCTATTCCCATGATGTCCTCATCTATCATGGTATCTTCCTCCCTGCCCTCCCACTCTGTCCCTGTTCCAGCTTGACGCTCCCATTTCCCTATGTTCTCATCCCTCACTCCTCGCCCTCTGCCACTATCCCACACTCAGTCTGCTCAGGTTGCTCTCATCCACTTCTCCTTCACAGGGTCATCCATGTGTCCCTGTTAGCTAGTCTCTCTGGAGCTGTGGGTTGCAGTCTTGCCATCCTTTCCCTCATATCTAGTATCCACTTATGAGTGAGTACATACTATGTTTGTCTTTCTGAGTCTGGGTTACCTCACTCAGGATGGTATTTTATAGTTTCATCCATTTGCCTACAAATTTCATGATATCACTGTTTTTACTGCTGAGTAGTACTCCATTGTGTATATGTGCCACATTTTCTTTATCCATTCTTCAGTTGAGGGACATCTAGGTTGTTTCCAGGTTCTTGCTATCATGAATAATGCTGATATGAACATAGTTGAGCATGTGTCCTTGTGGTAAGATTGAGCATTCCTTGGGTATATGCCCAAGAGTGGTATGGTTGGCTCTTGAGGAAGACTTATTCTCAATTTTCTGAGAAACTGCCATACTGATTTCCAGAGTGATTGTACAAGTTTGCTTTTCCACCAACAGTGGAGGAGTGTTCCCCTTGCTCCACAGCCTCTCCAACATAAGCTCTCCTCATTGTTTTTGATCTTAGCCATTCTGACAGGTGTAAGATGGTATCTCAGAGTTGTTTTGATTTACATTTCCCTGATGACTAAGGATGTTCAGGAATTCCTTAAATGTCTTTCAGTCATTTGAGATTCTTCTGTTGAGAATTCTCTGTTAAGCTTTGTAGCCCATTTTTTAATTGGATTGTTCAGTATTTGGATGTCTAGCTTTTTGAGTTCTTAATATATTTTGGAGATCAGCCCTCTGTCAGATGTGGGGTTGGTGAAGATCTTTTCCCATTCTGTAGGCTGTTAATTTGTCTTATTGACCATGTCCTTTGCTCTACAAAAGCTTCTCAGTTTCAGGTTGTCCTATTTATTAATTGTCACTCTCAGTGTCTGTGCTACTGGTGTTATATTTAGGAAGTCATCTCCTGTGCCAATACATTCCAGACTACTTCTTACTTTCTCTTCTATCAAATTCAGTGTAACTGGATTTATGTTGAGGTCTTTGATCCACTTGGGCTTGAGTTTTTACATGGTGACAGATGTGGATCTATTTACAGTCTTCTACATGTTGACATCCAGTTATGCCAACACCATTTGTTGAAGAAGCTTTCTTTTTTCCATTGTACAGTTTTGGCTTCTTTGTTGAAAACCATATGCTCATAGGTGTGTGGATTAATATCAGGGTTTTCAATTTGGTTCCATTGGGCCATGTGTCCGTTTTTATTCCAGTATCAAGATTTTTTTTACTATAACTCTATAGTAGAGCTTGAGGTCAGGGATCATGATGCCTCCAGAGTTTGCTTTATTATACATGATTCTTTTAGATATCCTAGTTTTTTTTTTTTGTTGTTGTTCCATATAAACTTAAGTATTGTTCTTTCCAAGTCTGAGAAGAGTTGTGTTGGGATTTTGATGGGGATTGCATTGAATCTGTAGCTTTCTTTTGGTAAGACTGCCATTTTTA
>CABHPH010106038.1:0-13797 GCA_902168325.1 Peromyscus nudipes
ATATTATGCTGGATATACTTTCATTGACAATTTACAATTTGTAAAATATCTTAGATTTACCAAAAATTATGTTGCAGCTGTGTAAGATTCTGTGCATGTTATCACTTCTGAAATGCTTCTTATTTGTTGATATTTTTCACAGAAATTGGTATGTCAAACCTTAATCAACAATGCAATAGTATTACAGAGTCAGTATTTCAGAAACTTACAAGGCTATGAGACAGAATCTATTAGTGGAATTTGTCCCTTCTGTGGCAAGTATCTAAAATCCAAAGACCCAGATTTTAATATAGCTGCAAGTTCACGGCTAGCATGGATTACAGAAACACCCTTGTCTCAAAAACACTAAAGCTGGGGATGTATTTGACCTATAAAGACTTCTAGGCTCTGGTTCAATCATCAACATTAGAAAAAGGAAAAATTAACAGATGCAAATGGAACTTGTAAGAAGACAGGAAGAATGTGTCCTTTATGAAAAACATGGACCACAACAGATACCAAATCTATCACTACCTTGATCTTGAATATAGAACTACAGTATTCTTGCTCATGAATTATTCAATCTGAGCTATTTCATAGTGGTCAAAATTTACTGAGTCATTTATTTTCATATTGCTGAGTTTCAGAAATGGTTATTTAGGGCAGGGGGTATAACTCAGTTGGTAGATTGCTTACCTAACATGCACAGAGGATTTAGTTTGATCTCTAACCACTGCATGAACAAGACATATGCCTGTAGTCCCAGTAGTTGGAAGGAGACAATTTCAAGATCAGATATTCAAGACAGTTCTTGCTTGCATAGATAGTTTGAGGTCCATCTAAGGTAGAGACAAAACAAATAAAAGTTATTATTAATTATTTTATGTATAAGTCCTGTATAATATATGCCTTTTAAGAGAATTTCCATGAGCTATTATCATTTCATTCTTATATGAACTTTATTCACAAAGCAAATTTATTTCAGTTTGAAAATTTCTAATTGTCATATTTTGGCGATTGATTGTGCTTTTTGGTGTTCTATCTGAAAATTTTATTACTATTAATTTTAATAAATTATAATGAAAAGACTATATATCTATATGTACAATTATGGAAACTAAAACTTGTATTTGAAAACATACAAAAAAGTCAGCTTAAAAATTAAAAATATAAAGATCTATCTGTAAATTCAAAATGTCTAAATGAAAACAACATGGCATTGGTTCTGTCAGTGGCTTTGGAGTATAATATCTAAAGAATATACAACAAAAACAACAAAACTAGAAATTACAGTGACTACATCACACTTAAAATTTCGTCAATGAATAAAATAACTGTTGAAATGTAAGCAAAACTTATGAAATCTATGACATGAAAGAAGTTGTTTGAAAACTACATATATAATAAAATGACATTAAGAAACATAATGGCCGGGCGTTGGTGGCACACGCCTTTAATCCCAGCACTCGGGAGGCAGAGGCAGGTAGATCTCTGTGAGTTCGAGGCCAGCCTGGTCTCCAAAGCGAGTTCCAGAAAAGGCGCAAAGCTACACAGAGAAACCCTGTCTCGAAAAACCAAAAAAAAAAAGAAACATAATGTAGTATTCATAGAAATATAGATATGTGTTAAAAAAGATAGAATAAACATCCCAGAAATATACCTATATAAGCCTATTCTGTCGTCATTGACCAAATAATTAAAGCAAATTATCTTTTCAACAAACTATACTATAACAACTCTATATTCACAGAAAAACAGAAAACAAAAAATATATATATACTCATTTCACAGCAAATACAAATGTAAAATTGGAAAATTTCTAGAACCTTAAGTTCAAATGTAGGTAACATCTGTTCTACATCTTCCTTCATTTTTTAAATATTAAACTGGTATTTTTGGCAATCTTGTTCTTAAATCATGAGTTAAGTTCACATACAATAAAGAATTTATTCTTTTCCTAAAGAAAAGTAGGTATAGTTGTTATAAGTTTTATCTCATATTAATCATGAAATAGAAACTTAGAATCTAGATAATATAGAATAAATGTTTGTCTGTACCTATTGATTAAAAACATTCTTAAATTCATTTTCTGAAGTCTTAATAGCAATTATTGTTTGTAGCTCAATTTCCCTTAAAGAGAGAATGTGTACTAGTAACTACCTGAGAGCCTCTAGCTAACACACTTACTGGTTCTGTCTAAGCATTCATGGTTAGTAATGATGTGCCCCTAGAATAGTCCCAGGCAGAGACTGGACCCAATGGGTGTACATGAACCAGACAGTCTCAAGTTACCTCAAGTAACAGGCATGTGTGGGTTCTAAGACTATATCTTCTCTTTCTACCATAACTTCCATTGTCTTTATCTTCTTTCACAAATGTTACACCTGCTATGGAGCCTGAAGATTCTCCTTGATTAATCTTAGTCTCAATTACTCTATAATTTAAGACTTTTCTCTCAGTAAATTCCACGCATGTTGCATAACATTTTGTCTGCTTCTCAGACTGATAAACTATCAAATTTACATTTTAGGATGAAATTGATTGGGATTTTTCAGATTTCATGGATTTAAGTCACACAGAAGAGATCTCTGAAGAAACATTTCTGCCATTCAACCTATGTAAACACAAAAGGCAGCAATTCAGAGCTGATCAGAGGAGTGTGACCTAAACTAGGTAACAGACAGAAACATATAATAATAAATTATCCTTTTATATCATTGAGTTTCAATTGTTTCTTCAGGTAACAAAACTATCTCCTTCCATGTTCCCATTAATTTATTATCATCAGGCAGATAATAGAACCAAATAGTTCCAATGTAGAAAGAATGAGTTCTTAAATGGGAAAAGATAATATAACTTATTCTAAAATTTTTTCTAATTTATAAAAGTCAAATGCAGCTTTAGTACAGAAAAACAAGCCAGGTAGAAAGAAGGGAAATTGAGCTATAATACAAAAAGTGAAAGATCAATTCAACAGGGCAGATTTAAAGCACTGGAGGAAATTTTCAAAGAAGTGAGAATTCAATAGTAATCTGTTTAGATATATAACCTATGCTTTGCCTAGCACCTGCAAAATAAGATGTATTAGAATTCTACTACACGAAGTAAATAAAGTGGCTACTTCACAGGAATTCTAAGGAGCTCTGATAGGAAAAGCAGAGCATTAGTGAACCACAGGGGTAAATATTTTATGCACTCCATGTCAACACAATGACTGTCACCATCAAGAGGTTAATGGAAGAAAAGGTATTCATTTTCTCTTCCCCTTTCCACTAAAGTCCCCCATTCTTTAATCCTCTCCCTTTCTTCTATATCTTTCCCTCTCTCTTTCCTCTTCATGCACACACACACACACACACACACACACATACACACACACACACAAAATATATATGTACATGGAGACTGTTGTCTTACACTAAGGAAATACTGAAGAGAAAAAGAGACACAATTTTACATACCCACTATAATATTACTCATTGTATATGTGGTCTACTCTGATATCAGTACATTAGGCTGAGTATGTGTGGAAACATGAGTAAACTCTTGAAACTGTTATTGTGAATTTAGAAAAAAAATCCAAATAAGTGAATGAATAGAGCCTGCATTGTTTGATACAGAGATATCCACAATAGAGAAGCTTTATGGAAATAAACAATTGTAAGAGGATTAATAATCACAAAACATGAGCAAACAAATGATATACTAATGCATAGACTGCTATAGGAAGGAAAAAAGATATTTCCCTCTTGAAAAAAAAAATGTGAAGTGATCGATTGAGATGCCTAAGTGCAAGAGAAAAGATACAGCTCTTTTTTCAAACACTTAAGTTATGAGTCAGAAATGGTAAAGATGAGTGAAAGTTATGGATGGCTTTAAACATCATGTTTACTGTACTAAGGAAAGCAGACTATTTTTAATTATACTTATAAATACTATTGGACATTGCAAGAATTAACCGTGATAAAAAGTTTATTGTAGACCACTCAGATACCACTTCAAGGAAAAAGTTTCCCAGCCCCAAGCACTATATTTAGTTGTCTGTCTGTTGTTATTGGACTCATCAAGTTCATTTTCCTGGGGTAGTGAACCAAATGAGCAAATTGATTGTACAAGGGCTTAGAGAACATGCTTGTAATAATATCCTTGCTGAATAATCTTCGCTCTGAAGCTTCCAGTTGCACTGTCAAGAAATTTTATCAAGTCTAAGTTATGTTCTGACAGCTCCTCATATCTAATTCTGCTCTCTCCCTTTCTGTTCTCCATCTGTTACTCTAAAATAAACATTTTCACTTTTATTTCCATTCCTTGTAGACTTCCCAGAGAATTCAACCACCATAAAACATCCACATTCCTTTTTGCATATATACCAAATGAGAAACACAAGTTTGGTCTGTCAAAGCATAATATTAAAATAATGAATAAAACATGGGTATATGTGTTTATTTGTAAGACCTCCGAAAACTCAAGATATTACTTGAAAAGATAAAACGTTACTGAATGCCCAACTGTAATATTTTACAATGTGACTTTATTTGGAGATAAGATTTTCAAGAAAAAAAGGGAGGGGCATTAGAGAAAACCTAAGTGTATTGTGACTGATGTCCTTATTGGAAGAAGATGGGAAAGTTATCCATGATAACAGCAAAAACCATATGAAATCACAGTAAGAAAGTAGGTATATGGACTCTAAATAAGGTGGTCACAGAGGAAACCAAAACAACATATTGATCTTCTATCCTTCAAATTTGTGAGAAAATGATTGTGCTGTTTAAGCATTCACTGTGTCATTTTGTTATGGAAAGTAGCAAGCTAACATATCACATAAATGTATAATAAACATAGGTAGTGTTTTTCTTGAACTTATTAAATTCCACTTAGAATAACAATTTGGCTCTCAAGTATATTGAAAAACTTAGGGATATTTATTGAGACTTGAAATAATTTTTAAGGTATGATTTCTACATTTAAATTAAAACAACTAATGTCCCATGGTATGGTAAGTTCATATTGCTTTCCTATATCACATAGAAATCATTCACATATGTAGCACATACAAATGGAAATTTTATACTTTAATTCAGACTATATATACAGATCATAGTAATTAGTGTGTCAGTAGGAGTACCTTTTCTAGGTAATTAAATGATACTTGGCATATCTTGTTAGATATTGTTCCAACGTGTTCTTAAAGGGAAGTCTTCTCTTTTTTTTGCTTTCCTATTTTAAAAAGTATCTCTACCAATCTTTACCAATATCTCACTATCATCATGAATTATTATGACCTCTGAAATTCATCTTTCAATTTTAGATAATTTTTTCATCTAATTGGAATATTTGAAAATCTCAGTTTAGTTAGTTTATTCCAACCAAGTTTATATGTCCATTATACCCAAGGTGCTTTGTACAAACTCATCAATATCCTCTGTGTTAATTAAATATAATCAATTTTTCTCTAAGCCTTAGTCTCATGGTACTTCACTAACTAAGCCAATATTGCCAAACCACATTCTATGTTTTGTATGTTTGACTGTGTAGAAATTTAGTACATATAGTACATATGACAAGAACTTTAAGTCCCTGAAAAAAGAAATTGAAGAAGATGTCAGAAAATGGAAAGATCTCCCATGATCATGGATAGGCAGGGTTAACATAGTAAAAATGGCAATTTTACCAAAAGCAATCTACAGATTCAATGCAATCCCCATCAAAATACCAACACAATTCTTCACAGACCTGGAAAGAATAATACTCAACTTTATATGGAAAAACAAAAAAACCCAGGATAGCCAAAAGAATCCTGTACAATAAAACAACCTCTGGAGGCATCATGATCCCTGACTTCAAGCTCTACTATGGAGCTACAGTAATAAAAACAGCTTGGTACTGGCATAAAAACCGACTTGTGGACCAATGGATTCGAATTGAAGACTGTGACATTAATCCGCACACCTATGAACATATAATTTTTGACAAAGAAGCCAAAGTGTACAATGGAAAAAAGAAATCATCTTCAACAAATGGTGCTGGCATAACTGGACATCAACGTGCAGAAGGCTGCAAATATATCCATATCTATCACTGTGCACAAAACTTAACCCCAAGTGGATCAAGGACCTCAACATAAATCCAGCTACTCTGAACCTGCTAGAAGAGAAAGTAGGAAGTAGTCTTGAACGCATTGGCATAGGAGATCACTTCCTAAATATAACACCAGTAGCAGAGACACTGAGAGAAAAAATCAATCAATGGGACCTCTTGAAACTGAGAAGCTTTTGTAGAGCAAAGGATACTGTCAACAAGGCAAAGCGCCAGCCTACAGAATGGGAAAAGGTCTTCACCAACCCCACATCTGACAGAGGACTGATATCCAGAATATATAAGGAACTCAAGATATTAGACATCAAAATGCCCAATGGTCCAATTAAGAAATGGGCTATAGAACTAAGCAGAGAATTCTCAGCAGAGGAAACTCAAATGGCTGAAAGACATTTAAGGAATTGCTCAACATCCCTAATTATCAGGGAAATGCAAATCAAAACAACTCTGAGATACCACTTCATGCCTGTCAGAATGGCTAAAATCAAAAACACTGAAGACACCTTATGCTGGAGAGGATATGGAGCTAGGGAAACTCTCCTCCACTGCTGGTGGGAATGCAAGCTTGTACAGCCACTTTGGAAATCAATATGGCGCTTTCCTAGAAAATTGGGAATCAATCTCCCCCAAGATCCAGCTATACCACTCTTGGGCATATACCCAAGGAATGCTCAATCATACCACAAGGGCACTTGCTCAGCTATGTTCATATCAGCATTGTTTGTAATAGCCAGAACCTGGAAACAACCTAGATGCCCTTCAACTGAAGAATGGATAAATAAAATGTGGTACATATACACAATGGAATACTACTCAGCAGAGAAAAACAATGACATGATGAGGTTTGCAGGCAAATGGAGGGATCTAGAAAAAATCATCCTGAGTGAGGTAACCCAGACTCAGAAAGACAAACATGGTATGTATTCACTCACAGGAGGATACTAGATGTGGAGCAAGGATGATTGGACTGCTACTCCCATCACCAGGGAGGCTACCTGGAAAACAAAACCCCAAGAAAGACACGGGGATTGCCCAATGATGGAGAAATGGATGAGATCTTCATGAACAGCCTCGACATAAGTGGAGGAAATGAAGGGCGAGGGTCGAGGGAAAGAGAGTTTGGGGGAGCGGGAGACTCCAGCTGGATCAAGAACAGAGAGGAAGAACAAGGAATAGGAGACCATGATAAATGAAGACCACATGAGAAGAGGAAGAAGCAAAGTGCTAGACAGGCCCACAGAAATCCACAAAGATACCCCCACAATAGACTGCTGGCAATGGTCGAGAGACAGACCGAACTGATCCACTCTGCTGATGGGATGGCCAAACACCCTAATTGTCGTGCTAGAAACCCAATTAATGACTGAGGGATCTGGAAGCAGAGATCCATGGCTAGGCACCGGGTGGAGCTCTGGGAGTCCAATTAGCAAGAAAGAGGAGGGTCCATATGAGCGAGAATTGTTGAGACCAAGGTTGGATAAAGCACAGGGACAAATAGCCAAATGAATGGAAACACATGAACTATGAACCAATGGCTGAGGGGCCCTCAACTGGATCAGGCCCTCTGAAAGGGTGAGACAGTTGATCGGCTTGATTTGTTTGGGAGGCATCCAGGGAGTGTGACTGGGTCCTGTGCTCATTGTATGAGCTGGCTGTTTGAAACCTGGGGCTTATGCAGGGTCGCTTGGCTTGGCCTGGGAGGAGGGGAATGGCCCTGCCTGGACTGAGTCTACCAGGTTGATCTCAGTCCTTGGGGGAGGCTTTGCCCTGGAGGAGGTGGGAATGGGGGGTGGGCTGGAGGGAAAGGGAGGGGGGCAGGAGGGGGGAGAACAAGGGAATCCGTGGCTGATATGTAGAACTGAATGGTATTGTAAAATAAAATTTAAAAAAAGTTCCCTCGCCACATAATAATCAAACCACTAAATATATAGAATAAAGAAAATATATTAAGAAAAAAAAGAAATTTAGTACATAGCCCATACAGACCTTGAATACAAAGTTCTTCTGCCTCAGCCTTCCATCTGGTGTGAAGTTATGGTCCTGTCCCACCATGCCTAGCTCAGTGTCCTCAATCTTATATTTGCAATTAATATTCTCACTGCCAAAATTACTGCTTGACCAAAACTTTGTAAGAATTTCTCATTCTTATTCAAATATTAGATTATAAAGATACATTCAAATAGTCTTTTAAAATGACATTATTTTTCTGCAAACATGTTTTCTATTGAAAAACATCAGTTATACTTCTATTTTTCCCTTTCTAGTTTAGACAATTTTTAAATTTTTTTTCTGATTCAGTTTATATTGCAAGATTTTTAGAACATATTTATACTTTGTCTACCATCTGCATAATATCAGTTTAGTATACTCAGCCTGGTATTAACATATATTACAACATAAAAATGAAAGGAAATACAGGCAACCTCTATTATTACCAAACTCCATGACATGTATATGGTCATATGTAATATAACAACAAAAAAAACACGCCTTCTAATAGTATGTTCTAGAATATGCCCCCAAACATTTTCAAGAGGCATCATTGAAAGATGCTGCTGCTATAAAGAAAGAAGAGAGTATTTTAAGATTATAATAGATACCCTATGTTCACTAGTACCTGATTCTCATTCTTCCATGCCATGAACTATGCCATTATTATATTAGTTTTGTGTAACTAAATTTAATTTGTACCAAGATAACAAGAAGAGAAATGTGATGCTTAGACCAAGGCATATAAATAAAGCTATAACTATAATATATACATATGCATGTATATAAATACATACACACACATATATATGTATATATATTCAGCTCTGAATTACAGAGCATCTTGTTATCCCGTTATAAACATACACTAAGCTGTTGTGTGGTTGATACATTGTGCACCCCAATAAACTTATCTGGGGGTCAGAGAACAGAACAGTCACTTACATTAGATATAGGTTTAGGCAATGTTAGCACATGCCTTTAATCCTAGCATTCTGGAGGAAGAGATCTGTCTGGATCTCTGAGAGTTCAAAGCCACACTGGAAACAGCCAGGTATGGTGACACATGCCTTTAATCCCAGGAAGTGATGGCAGGAAGCAGAAAGGTATATAAGGCATGAGGACCAGGAACTAGAGCCTTTTTGAGCTTTTAGCTTTTAGTAGCAGTTCAGATGAGATTCATTCGCATGAGGATTCAGAGGCTTTCAGTCTGAGGAAGTAAGATCATCTGAGGAACTGGCAAGGTGAGGTTGGATGTGGCTTGTTCTGTTTCTCTGGTCATTCAGCATTCACCCCAATACCTGGCTTCACGTTGGTTTTTGTTAATAAGACCTTTTAAGATTCATGCTATACTGTTGTAATCGATAGCAAACTTAGTTTTTTCCTATGTGGTACCCTGAAATCCAATTATGAGGCAATATTTTCCCTTTTTTGTATATTATCAAGAAATGGCCAATTAATGATAAGATATAAGTAATACATTCTACAATCCATGAGAAATTATTTTTGAAGCAACAGCTATTCTCAACCTGAGCTGAACAAGGGAAAAACAATAGACATTCCAAAGGGGACAGTGTAAAGACCAGAAACCTCAATCCTGTACAAAGAAACACAGTCAGGCTGGAAAGATGGCTCTGCTCTGCCAGATGTTCTGAGATCAATTCCAAGCAACCACATCTACTTCAGGCTGCAAAAATATATGAAGTAAGAATTCAGCTGATTATGACAAAGCTATACCTGGAAGAGGGTCCAGGGTTCACATCCCTGTTCAGACACCACATAACGAGGACTATTGGTGTCCAGCCCCTTAATAGCCCACTTCTAGGATCTGTGGAAGAATCTACAACCAGCTCATAATCTAATCTTTGATGCTATCAAGTGAATCTACATACACAAAACTCTTTGTTCCTTTCACTTTATTCTCCTGAGTGGGTCTCTCTCTATGCAGTTTCTATTCTGCTCTCTTATTTAGCTCCTTTTTTGTCTGACTTCTCTCTACATTTTTCTGCTGTTCCCTTTAAGTGCTATCTTAATTCCTTCATCTAGTTCTGCCCTATCTAGGTTCTCACCCATCTAGTTCTTTCCATCTTAGCTCCTCTCCCATCTCCTTCCTTCTCATCTTGTACTTCCTCATATTGTTCTTCCCCATCTGGCTGTTCCTCACCTTCCCTCTTGTTCCTCTAGTACTCTCTTCTAGCCCTCCTATCTAGTCCTTTTCCAATTTAGTTCCCCCAATTCTCTGAGGTTTCATTTACATACCCAAGCAATAGTAATGCTTTGGCTAAGGCAAGGTCACCGGGTTTGAATTCCCTCGGGGTCAAAAGGAGGCAATAGGATCCACACAAAAGAACAATAGTTTTCAGCTAACATTTGTATCCCAAAAGGGTGGTGACTAATGGGTAATGAATCAACTGAGGGCTAAAATCAGTTAATATCTAAGCAAAGGGGATTTATGTGTGTGGCAGGGTCCTGTACTGCTGTTCCCTTTGGGGGAGGGGCCAAGTAGGAACAGAGTGAACAACACAGACTCCAAGAAAATGTTGAAACAACCAGCTCAGTTTATTCAGGAAGAGGCAAGCTTTATATACCCTGCACCTGGCCCCCGGGGAAGGTCTGATAAATATGCATTTGTTTGTGTGACATGGCTGGGTCTCATTGGTCCAGGTTATCACCAGATCTTGTTTCAGCTACTATTGCTAAGGCCTTTAGGCAGACCCAGGTTGGCTCACAGAAAGTATCTTATAACTGGTTTAGGCCAGCTGGCCCTTAAGCCTGTTAGGGATGAGTCATCCCACATATGTGCTCAAACTATATTCTTCAAAGTATTTAGCTGAAATGTTAAGAACCTATAGAACCTATAAGTCACTAGTCATAGGTGAAAATATAACTGTCTTCCTTTTTCCTTTGGTCCCCTCATTTGTCCAAGCTATCTCAGCTCCTGCCAATTTCGGGCAGGTTGGGGGAGTGCACTGGGTGGCTAGGCAACTTGGGTAGGCAACTTCCGTCAAAGCTAGAAGAACCTGGTAATTGTTAAAAAGGAGATCTAAAAGTAGAGATAAGATTTGGAAAAGGAGAAAGTTAAGCTTAATTAGCACATCCACAAGGCCTTCTCAAACAGATAGTCTGGATGCTTAAGACTGTTCGTAGAGAGTACAGAGGTATCTCAGATAAGGTACTTCATCCATATGGAGTTGGTCCTTGCCAGATGCTGCTAATGACGATAATTACAGAAAGGCCTGAAATTAGGGATTTTGACTATGTCTGTTGTTAGCACAGTTGGAGAAAGTGATACAAGTACTTTAATTGTAAAAGGGAAATTATGCCCAATGAATAATGGAAAAGCTACAATAGCACATGAGAAATTCATAGAAGGAAATGGCAAATAATCAAAAGCCAATATCACTAAAGACTCCTTGAACCTTGTCCTCAACCTCTGGAAGAGTTCTTAACTCTTTCAGGTATATCTTTGTCATAATCAGCTGAATTCCTATCTCATGTTTTTTTACATTATCTGTAATTTTTTTTCTTTTTTATTATTAAGAAATTTTCTATTCATTTTACACACCAACCACAGATCCCCCTCTCCTCCCTCCTCCTGCCCCCCAACTCATCCCCCATTCCCACCTCCTCCAAGGCAAAGCCTCCCATGAGAAGTCAGCAGAGTCTGGTACATTCAGTTGAGGCAGATCCAAGTCCCTCTCCCTACACCAAGGCTATGTAAGGTGTCCCAACATAGGCACTGGGCTCCAAAAACCCGGCTCATGCACCAGGGATGGATCCTGATCCCACTGCCAGAGGGCCCCTTAGCAGATAAAGCTACACAACTGTCTCACCTATACAGAGGGCCTAGTCCAGTCCCATGGAGGCTCCATAACTCTTTGTAGACAAATTTCTAAATAGTCTTATTAAATGAGAAACACAGAGCCAAATACAGGGGTAATAGCCAAAGAGATCAGAGAAATAGTGAAGAGCCACTGACTAACCTTAGCTTACTACCATGCTTCAGTTTCCCAAGAGAGAGTTTCTTCCTGTCTAACCTGTGCTCTTATTGCCTTCCTGTTCTGCCTTCTCATTGGCTCTAAACCCAGCCACATCACGTCCTCATCACTGCCTGTCTATACAGATCTCCAGGTCTCTATGGTTGGTACTGGGATTAAAGGCCTGTGTCACCATGCTTGGCTGTGTCCTTGACCACACAGAGACTCGGCCTGCCATGTGATCGGATTAAGGTCCTGTGCTACCACCACCTGACTTCTGTTTATGGCTCGCTATGACCTCTGATCTCCAGGCAAACTTTATTTAATAAAATATCACATTTCAGCACAAATAAAATATTACCACAGCTGGTCCACGGTTCACAAGTTCCCACTAGTTTGGTTTGGTTGTCTCTGTACATTTTCCCATCATGGACTTGATGCCCCTTGCTCATAATCCCTCTTCTCTCTCTTTGACTGGACTCCTGGAGCTCGGCCTGGTGCTTGGCTGTGGATCTCTGCATCTGCTTCCAACAGTTACTGGATGAAGGCTCTATGATGACAGATAGGGTATTCACCAATCTGAATACCAGAGTAGGGAGTTCAGGCACTCTCTCCACTATTGCTAGTATTCTAAGGTGGAATCATCCTTGTGGATTACAGGGAAATTCCCTAGCACCCTGTTTCTCCCTATACCCATGATGTCTCCCTCTATCATGATATCTCCTTCCTCACTCTCCCACTCTGTCCCTGTTACAGCTCAACCATTCCACTTCCCTATCCTCCACTGCCCACCTCACTCCCAGTTAATGCATGGAGATCTCATCTAATTCCCCTTCACAGAACGATACATGAAGGAGTGTTGGATTTTGTCAAAGGCTTTATCAGCAATTAATGAGATGATCATGTGTTTGTTTGTTTGTTTTTCTTTCAGTTCATTTATATAGTGTGTTACATTTTCAGATTTTTGTATGTTGAACCATCCTTGCATCTCTGGGATGAAGCCTATTTGGCCATGGTGAATAATTTTTGAATGTGTTCTTGGATTAGGTTTGCCAGTATTTTATTGAGTATTTTTGCATCAATGTTCATGAGGGAGATTGGCATGTAATTCTCTTTATTTGTGTGGATTTGTTATCAGTGTAACTGTAGCCTCATAAAAAGGTTTTGGTAATGTTCCTTCTGTTTCTATTGTGTGGAACAATTTGAAGAGTATTGGTATTAACTGTTCTTTGAAAATCTGGTAGAATTCTGTGCTGAATCCATCTGGCCCTGGGCTTTTTTTGGTTGGGAGATTTTAATGACGTTTTCTATTTCCTCAGGGGTTATTGGTATATTTAAATAGTTTATCGGGTCTTGATTTAACTTTGGTATGTGGTACCTATCCAGACAATTGCCATTTCTTTTAGATTTTCCAATTTTGAGGAGTACAGGTTTTTGAAATATGACCTGATGATTCTCTGGATTTCCTCATTGTTTGTTTTTATGTCTCCCTCTTCATTTCTGATTTTGTTAATTTGGATGCTCTCTCTGTGCCTTTTGGTTTGTTTGGATAAGGGCTTGCCTATCTTGTTTATTTTCTAAAAGAACAATTCTTTATTTCATTGATTCTTTTTATTGTTCTCTTTGTTTCTATATTATTGATTTCAGCTCTCAATTTAATTATTTCCTGGCATCTATTCCTCCTGCGTGAGTTTGCTTCTTATTGTTCTAGAGCTTTCAGTTGTGCTGATAAGTTGCTAGTGTGAGATTTCTC
>CABHPH010106040.1:9126-30980 GCA_902168325.1 Peromyscus nudipes
GGTGTGCAGGGCCAGAGCCGCGTGTACCTGGGGTGTGCAGGGCCAGACACTGCAGTGGGCACTTCTGAACATAGGAACGGAGCATGCAATCCCAGACTGGAATTCAGGAAATCTTTGGTTTTTGGTTGGTTGGTTGGAGTTGTTTGTTGCTGTTGGTGGTGGTGGTTTTTGTTTTTTGGTTTTATTTTTGTTTTTCGGTTTTGTTGTTGTTGTTGGGTTTTTTGTTTGTTTGTTTCTTTGTTTGTTTTCGAGACAGGATTTTTCTGTGTAGTCTTGGCTGTCCTGGATCTCGCTCTGTAGACCAGTCTGGCCTCGAACTCGCAGAGATCCGCCTGCCTCTGCTTCTCAAGTGCTGGGATTAAAGGCACTGCCACCACTGCTCAGCCAGGAAATCTTTCTAAAGAAGGTGACTGTGGAGTAAGGCTACAGAGACCTAGCATCCCACTTAGACGATGGAACTTTCAAAGGCACAGAGGGAGCATGACAAGGCCTGGCAGTTAGGAAGAGCCAGTGAATGGTCTCCCACTGTAGCCAGCAAAGGGTGGAGGTGAAGGAGAAGAGCATCAGAGGCTTGGCAGGGGTGCTGGCTCACCAAGGACCTCTTAAGCCATGCTAAGGAGGGTAAATTTGATCATGGAAGCTCTGTTGAGCAACCGAAGGCTTTTCTGCAGGGAGTGGTTAAGATCATGATTTCATCTTCTCCTGAGACTCTGGCAGCTGAGAGGAGGGCAGGTTGTAATGTCAAGAGAAGAGAGACAGGGAGAGCAGTTAGGAGCCATGGCATGCGTCTAGTTGATATGTGATATGGCTGGAGGCGATGGCCGGTTGCTCGTATAGTGGAGAGAAGGAGCTAAGAGACCCCAGGGATAGGACAGGCAGGATTCTATCACTAGTGAGGTCTGGAAACTGGGAGAGAGACCAGGGCTGCTTAACCTCCAGGGGTATGACCTTGGTTCCGGGCTAGATGGTACTTGTAGTTGCCAAAGTGCAGAAAGTCGAGGAAAAGCAGGTTTAGGGGTAAGGTGGGGTGTCAATGACTAATTTATTTTTAGACTGGTTGAATTTGAGACACCTGAGGTATCCAAGAGGCAACTGGATGATCTAGAACCCAAACTAGAGATCTAGGCCATAGATAGAGACTGAGCATAGGGTGGTAGCAGCGTCTGTGGGGCTGGAAGGCTCCTGGGGAAGCCTGCCGAGGACACGGTGATACGCAGCCATTGCAGGAAGCATTGCCTTTCTCAGCAACCAGGAAGGAGTAATTAGGGAGGAAAAGGGGGGAACCAGGTGAATGTGGTGTCTTGGTGTCACAGAAGTCAGCGTTTTAAGAACAAGAGAATGACTGAATGCCATAGTAAATTAAGTAGGATAAAGACCAAAGCGTATTCCATGGACCCAGCAACAGGGAGGTCCCAGGCTGCCCCATCAAAGCTGGTAGCATCGTGGTGGTGAGGCAGATGCTGACAGGGGATGCTCAGTGGTGATGCCTCTTCTATGGCCTGGCTAGGAAGCAAAGGAGGCCTGGAGACAGTAGTCAGGAATGCTGAAGACGGAAGGAGGGGTGCAGAGGTCTTTGTGGGGGCAGGAGTGAGTGAAACCCAAAAGGGATGGGGACAGGAGAACAGATGCCCTCTAGATGGGATGAGAGAGAAGGCTTGCATTCAGGAATACTGGTAGGTTTCCAAGCATCTTCCCTGTTGGCCTCGCGTTTCTTTGTGAAATACGGGCTGGGTCATCTGTTTAGGATGAAAAGAGATGGTGGAATAACACCGTTCGTGGAGAACGGCTGGCCTTTGAAATAACCTCTTAGGGGAGTGAGAGGCACACGGCAAGACGGCCTGGGCAGCCTCGAGGGCTCAGCTGAGGTTCTGGGGTTTTAATTCAGAGGTGCCGATGAACACGGCTATCACATCACGTCTTCTCCAGGTATGACTGGAGATTTGGATGTGGAGTAGAAATACGAACAATCTTATCCACACCGGGTGATGACAGGCTGGAAAGTACTAAATCTGAGAACTGAGAACGATGTTTAGAATGACCCAAAACTCAGACATAAACAAAAGAGGAAACTAAGTAAACTAAGAAGGGCCTGAAAACTTAGCTGAAGAGACAGCGGACCACACTGTAGCAAGCAACGCCAAGGAGCTCCAGAGGAGGCATGAAGTGGAAGGTGCCTTTCTTTTTCTTTTTCTTTTGTTTACTTATGGGTTTTCAAGACAGAGTTTCTCTGCCACATAGCTCTGGCTCTCCTCGAATTCGCTATATAATCCAGGCTGGTCTCGAACCCAGAGAGATCCACCTGCTTCTGTCTCCATGCCCAGTCAGAAGGGACCATTTGAGTCACCACCTTTTGGAAAAAACTAGAGAGTCCGGAGTAAAAGAACCTAGCCTGAGCTTTAGGGGAGTGTCTGACTCTTAGCAGGTTGGGTTAGGAAGATGGAGGCAGATTATGTCCAAAGAACATGCCTGCACACTAGCCGCTCTCAGAGATGGGTTCAACTGGAAAGGACCACAGCGGCTACCCAGCAAGCACCTGCTATTTGCAAAGCATGGTGTTAGACATCTCAATCTTTTTGCGGCTCATCTCCACAAAGACTCTTCAAGTCAGTAACACCATCCCTTGAAGTAAGTCAAGTGTCCTATGTGTTTCCTATGAACCGTGAATTCTACACCTAGATACATACCAAATAGAAAGGAAGAAAAACATGTTCTTTGTTAGCATCATCAGTTATAATTAATAACCCAAGACTGGAAACGACCCACATTCCCATTAACAGGGAGATGGAGTAGTTAAGCTGTGATAGATTCATGCTGTAGACTACTGAACAGGATGGAGGTTTAAAAACGCTGTGGACACCACCACAACTGAACTTTACCAACAGACAGTGGAGTGAAAGACTCCAGACAG
The DNA here is from genome assembly GCA_902168325.1 of Peromyscus nudipes. Taxonomy (NCBI): domain Eukaryota; kingdom Metazoa; phylum Chordata; class Mammalia; order Rodentia; family Cricetidae; genus Peromyscus; species Peromyscus nudipes. The sequence goes on from CABHPH010106040.1 coordinate 12,035, forward strand.
AGAACTCTTCCTGCATGAGTCCCTAAAAACAGACAAAACTAACCTATATGGTTGGAAGTCAAGAGAGGAGTTACCCTTGGGGAGGGAGTTTGGGTGGGTACTGTGGTACTGCTCTGCTGATGTTCAATTTCTCGATCACTCTGGTCAGTCACTCAACTCCGTCTACACTTAGAATTCATGCACACTTCTGTATGTGTTTTATGTTGCAGGAAAACATGTATTGGGGGAAAAAACCCACTTAGTGAAGAGCAAATGCACTACTAAAAAGGCATTAAAGAATAAAAACAAAAGAAGGTAAGGCTTATAAATGTTAAGTGCTTGTCTGAGGCCACACAGTTGGTCAGCCGTCAGCAGGGAATTAGCCAAATCCCCCCACTCAGCTGTCAATTGGGTACCGGGATAGGACTTGTGTGCTCCCCCTGCCTGGGTGTGGGTGGCCTTGAAGACAGACAGATGCACATGAAGGTAGAGAGGCTACTGGGCCTTTAAGCATCTCTGGTGCTGGCTGTTGTCGGGTGACAGCTTGCATGCCAGGTTTCTTGACCAGAAGTGTTTCCATGTTTTCTCCACCTCTCCCAGGAAGCGCTGAGCATTCTTCTGGTGACCTAGGCCTTGACCTCTGACTATTGCACAGCCTCCTAAAATTCTCCCTGCTTCAATCCAGCCTATATATGGCTGCCGGTGCCGTCTCCCCAGATCACGCTGTGCACATGTCAACGCATCAGAGATCAGCTTCACCACTCGCTCCGCACACCTGTCAATCAGGACGCATCACCGCTATCTCCTTGGCTTCCCCCACCCCACCCCACCCCGTGCAGAAGAGAGACTGCCTGGCTGCCAGCTGTCATGAGCTCCACCCCTTCCTCACTCCTTTCCCAGGGTCATCAAAGTTTTCCTTCCTGCTGAATTATTTCCAACAGCACACAGATGGGCAACAATGTTCCCTGACTCATAAGTCCTCCCTGATGCCACATTTACTTTGGCTCTTTTGATTAGCATTAGAACAGAGAGAGAGAGAGAGAGAGAGAGAGAGAGAGAGAGAGAGAGAGAGATGGCCTCAGTGCAATAATTCCATTGGGTTCCAGTGGCTGCCACCTTGCAGGCACTGTGGCTGATCCTCTGTCTTCATCTTGTTAAACCTCTCAGCAACAAGGCAACAAGGACAAGGTGGGGAGTGGCGAGCTCTCTTCCTTGAATCCTCTTTTCCCATTGAGTCTATGAGAGCACCAGGTTCCCTCCTACCTCTCAGTCCCTCCATTAGCTCTCTCTCCTCTTCCGATGCCTAAATGTTGATATAATGAAGGACTCTGCCCTTAGCCCTCTGTTCTTCTCCACCCACACCCACTCCCAAGTGATACCTTCCAGGCTCAGGGTTTTAAATATTATTCACAGGGGCGGACAGATGTCTCAGTGGTTAAGAGCACTTGCTGTCTTGCAGAAAGCGGTTCCCAGCACCCAGCTCACAACCATCTATGACTTCCGTTTCAGGGAATCCAGTGCCTTCTTCAGGCCTCTGTGGGTACCAGGCACACAGGTGGTGCACACACATACACAAAGCAAAACATTCACAAACATAAAATACATAAATCAGAAAAGCTGTTTTAATAAGTTAAATATCATTCCCATGCTAATGGCTCCTCCAGCCTAAGACTTACATACCCCCTGACAACCAGGCATTTCCACTTGGGGATCTTATTAGCAAGTGAACTTATCTAATGGGCTCAAATTTGAATTCTGGCACTTCCCAAACCACTCCTCTGCCATTTGCCATCTCTGTAAGTGGCATCAAATTAATCCAGTGGGCCAGCTGTGGTGGTGCACACTCGAAACCCCAGCACTAGGGAGACAGAGGACGGTGACTTTAAAGACAGCCGGGGTTACAGACTGAGACCCTGTCTCAAAACACACAAACATCATCTGACTCCACAGCTCCTCTTTCCCTCAGCACATCAGCTGGTCCTGCGCTACCTTGAGGGGGTTTCTGGACTCTGCCTCAGCAAACCATCCTTCCCCAGGTGACTACTACACGCTCTGCCGTTCTCCCCTCTCCTCTCCTGCTCTCCTCCACTCTGCTCATCTGAAAGCTGCCAGGTGAGCCTCTCCAGGTGCAGCTCTGATCACGGGTCTCTTCTGCTCGAAACCCCCCAGGGACTCTGCAAGTGGAACGAAAATCCAAACTTCAGCAGCGGGGGATGGGGCTCAGCTCTGAGAGTGTCTGCCTAACGTGTGCGAAGCCTCGGGTTGGATGCTCAGAACCTCATAAAAGCGGGTGGAGGAGTATGTTTTTAATCTCAGCACTTGGGAGACAGATGCAGGAGGATCAGAAGTTCAAGATCATCCTTGGTTATATAGCAAGTTTGAGAGTAGCCTGGGCCACATGAGACCTCATCTCAAAAAAAAAAAAAAAAATCTCGTCCGGCCGGCTGGCACAGGCCTTTAATCCCAGCACTTGGGAGGCAGAGGCAGGGGGATCTCTGTGAGTTCAAGGCCAGCCTGGTCTACAGAGTGAGTTCCAGAACAGCCAGAGCTATTACGCAGAGAAACCCTGTCTCAAAAAAAAAAATTGGAAATTTCTGGCTGGGGTGTACGTTAGTGGTGGAGAACTCGGTTAGCGCATGCAAAACTCTGGGTTTGATCCTCATCACCACATAAATAAACTGAGACAAACCAAACTCCTCTGTTTCCCTAAAAGGCCTTGCACTAACTGAACCTTGCCTCCTCGGGGCCTTCTTCATCTCCCCCAGCTCTGCTCCAGTGTCCCTAGCTGAGTTTCCTCTGACACAGTCGGCTGCTTCCACTCCAGGCCTTTGTATGCTCTCCTCTTGGAAGCGGCCTCTCCAGGCCTTCCCAGGGCCGACTTTGTCCCAGACTGAATGACTGTCATCTGTATGGTGCTGAAGCCTCCGATGACCCTGTTGGAAATGGGCCCCTCCTACAGTTGATCATATACTCTTTCCTTAAACAGATTTACACTTTTTTAAATCATATACAAGATACATGTTACGTATGTGTATGTTGTATGTGACATATATACATGCATATGTACACACATATATAGTGTCTATTGTGCTGATTAGGGTTTTTTTTTTGTTGCTGTTGTTTGTCAGCTTGACATACAAGCTGGGGTTATCTGGGAAGGGGAACCTCAACTGAAAAAACATCTTCATCAGATTGGTCTGTAGGCAAGTTTGCGGGGTCATTTTCTTGATCAACGGTTGATATGCAAGGGCCCAGCACACTGTAGGGAGTGCCACCCCTGGGCAGGTTGTATAAGTAAGCAGGCTGAGCAGGCCACAGAGAGCAAGCCAGTAAGCAGCACTCCTCCATAGGCGCGGCATTAGTTCCTGCCTCCCGGTTCCTGCCCTGTTTGAGTTCTCACCTTGGCGTCCCTCAATCATGGACTGTGATCCGGACACACAAACCAAATAAACCCTTTCCTCCCCAAGTTGCTTTTGGTCATGGTCTTTATTATAGCAACAGAAAGCAAAGTATATCTTTTTTTTTTTTTCCGAGACAGGGTTTCTCTGTGTAGCTTTGCGCCTTTCCTGGAACTCACTTGGTAGTCCACGCTGGCCTTGAACTCACAGAGATCCGCCTGGCTCTGCCTCCTGAGTGCTGGGATTAAAGGCGTGCACCACCACCACCGCCCGGCAAAGTATATCTATTTTGACCGTAGGAATAAATATAAGGGGCTGGAGAGATGGCTCAGAGGTTAAGAGCACCGACTGCTCTTCCAGAGGACCTGGGTTCAATTCTCAGCACCCACATGGTGGCTCACAACTGTCTGTAACTAGAAATACATGTAGGCAAAACACCAGTGTACAGAAAATAAAAATAAAAAAAGAATAAATATAATCTTTGTGGCAACAAGGACAGTCCCTATATTACCCACTCTGTCCTAGCAATTAGAAAATGCCCAATATAGTAGAAGCTCAATGAACGGTTGAGGAATTAATGATTTAGTAGAGTCCTCCTTGTCCTTATAAGCATAAAGCATGATTCATGAATACTGTGTGTAAAGGGAGTGAAGAGGCTGGGGTGTAGGTCAGTGCCTAGGCTTCAAATGTGTGAGGCTCTGGGTACCATCCATCCTTCACTAAAAGAGAAGGGGATGAGGGAGAAGGAGGCATAAGTGTGGGGAGGGGAATGAGCGGGCTGAGTTGGAGCGAAAGGAAAGGAAGAAACCAACGTTCATGAGCCTTCAGTACCAGATTTCCAGCCCAGCCCATTTCTTGGGGCCCTTTGTAGGTTACACCAGGACCAGGCATCTCCACTCCCACGTGACAGATGCTCCGGCAGGTACAGCAACTTGTCCAGATCATGCACTCAGCAGAGCAGGATGGGAATCCAGATCTGCTTGGCCTCCGAGGACACGATTCCAGGCACTGGACTCCACACAGTCAGCACCCTCAGTGCTGCCTGAAGCCCTGGTCGGAGGACACAGCACCCCTTGGCACAGGAGGCAGGCATTCTGCTGGTCCTGCCACCTGACCTGGGGGTCAGGGCTAGTGAACTCGTGGAGCCTGGGGATCCTGAACATGGAAGAAGTGAGGGGAGGAGAGGGTGGAGCTGAGGAGCAGGAGCCTTTCTATTCCTAGCTGTTTGTAAACAGTGTCCTGACGACCTGGCCGGGCCTCTGTAGTGGACCCCAGAGAGAGCTGAAGCCCAAACTCCCACAGCAGCCCTGGCTTTTCCGAGATCGTGCTGGGATGGAACATGGCTAACAAGGAGAGCTCTCCCTGCCCGAAAGGTCCCTCAGCTCTCTCTTTTCTGCCATTTGTCAAAACCAGTAAATCAGTATGGGTCCGTAAGCCTGGGGTGGGGGTAGCCGAGCAAAATAAAGTTGGCTCTGAGAAATCAGGTGATGGGAGCCAGGCGGTAAGCAACAAATAACGCTTGCCTCCCTCCTTAATTAGTTACTTGCTTTTCTCCTCCCCCTTCACCCCTCTTCTTCACCTCACTCCTAAGGACAGAATTTTTTTTTAACCTCATGAGAATTTTTGTAATGTCGTTTTGGCATCTGTAAAGATACAAAGCCTGATGAATTGAGACTGAAGAAAGTCTCTTTCCTGATGAACTAAACTCTCAATACCTTATCCTGTTTAATCCTCCAATTGCCCTTTGAGGCTGATTTTTATCGTTTCTACCTGCCAAGTAATGGAGCTGAAGAAGCTAAGCCAATGAGATGGTATTGGTAATGCCCTTGGCACCAGAACATGCTAAATAAATTACTGTTCTCCCTTTCTTCACTGGAGCTGGAAGGGGCAGAAGAGGAACCCAAATCTGAATGTAGCTGAGTCCAGGCATCTACGCTTTTCCATCCCATGCCTAGACCTGCTGCTGAGAAGCCCTGAACAAGGATTTACACCCTGGACGTCAGCCACCTTTTTCCTGGTTATGCCTAGGGTGGATGCGTCTATGGATCAGGATATTCCTGCTTATCCAACTTGTCAGGCACATGAATTTCAGTTTCTTCCTCCCTCCACCTATGCTGTGGCCATTTTTGCTTTGAGGGTACACACACACACACACACACAGAGAGAGAGAGAGAGAGAGAGAGAGAGAGAGAGAGAGAGAGAGAGATTGCAAATCTCTCTTAGCCCCTACCACTCCAGGCTTGCCTACTCTGGGCTAGCTGTGGACATGCTGGCATGAGCTGACACCCTAACTCTACAGTCTGTTGGAGGAGGGAGAGAGGCTGGGGAGGGTAGACAGGCTAGATGAAAGCTTTGTCTTTCTCATTCACCCAGGCCTGGGGACCACGAAGTCCTTGAAACCCCGATGCTTCTGACCGTCCCTTGAGCAGCAGCACTCGAGCAGACTTTGAGACCATCCCCAGGGATCTCACTGGTGGGCCATTCCATACTTGTAAGTCCTTCTCACTCCTGCCCATCCGGCTTGCTCCCCCTCTCCCGTTTCCCATCTAGCCAAGGTCTCAAGTTCTCAGACCTGCTGTCCCAAGAAGGGACAAGCATCAGAGGCCATGCTGCAGGTGGGATCCAGCTCTGGTACCTGCCTCGCTTGCAAAAAATTCTCTAAATATTACATACACAGCAACTGAACGAAAGATTTAAAAACAACACATTGAGACAAACACCCGTAGGTCCCACCACCTAGTTGAAGACAGTCAGCCGCTTTTCCAAACTACAGATGGCGGTGGTTTTTAAACTTGTCCAGCCTTTTCTAGGCGTGTGCTTGTGCCTACCTGGGTCACCAGGCTCCCATCACCTCTTCTTCCCCCTCTGCTCAGGCCTCCAGGGCTATTTTGAGTGTGTACCAGTGAGGGTTAATCTCCTTAATCGTTGAGCCGTGCTTTCTGGTGTGTTCCCAAGAGCCGAGCTATCTGCAAAGGGCATTCTGGGGGTTGGTGCCACGGCCTCAGGCCTTCCCATTCATGCAGGGAGCCCAGGGGCATGGAGTTGAACCGGGGCTGGAGGAAGGGGCTGTAGAGGAGGAGTGGCAGTCGGAAACTCAGGGCCAGCAGTGGGTTGCTCAGAGTCTCAAGTTAACCTCTGAGGAAAACCTAAAAGAGCTTCCTCCGTCCCTTAGCCCAGCTGCCCTGGCCCCTGACCCCGGTTTCATGCAGGTGCTAATCCTGGGTCCCTGTCATCCTAGAGAGAAGGACAAGGGAGGTAGGCTGAGGCCCCCCACACACACACACACACTTGGGAAGGGGAGAGAATAAGAACTGGCCTGTTGGGATCTGGTCCCTGAAACACGAGACAAGGACTGTTTCACTCCACTGCTGGCTAACGCACTGGCTTCGGGCTCTGTCTTCCACCTGGGCTGAGGGAGAACTCCCAGAGGACCAGAGAGAAGACTGGTGCCAGATCCTCCCCATTTACAGGCAGGACAAGAGCCTCCAGCCTTCCCTGAATCCCCTGCTAACTGAACTTCATTTCATAAGCAGCTGGGGATCTTCCGTGTGGAGGCCTTATGTAAGTATTTGCCTCCTGAATCATATGTGGCGGTGAGGGAAACAGCCAAGAAAGCAGAAAATTACAAAAAATAAAATAAAATAAAATAAAGAGGGGCAGGGGTATGCATCTCCACAGCAGGGCGGACACTTGCCATGCTCCAGGCCCTGGATTTGGTCTCCATCACCATGAGAAAAAAAAATGAGTCAGCAAGAGGAAAATCGCTTGCCGTGCAGACCTGACAACATGAGTTACATCCTTTGGAAGCTCCAGTGGAAGCCGAGAACTGACTCCTGAAAACTGTCCCGTGACTTCCACATGCACACCACGACACACATGAGCACCCCCTTCTCTAATGATAAATGTCCTGGACCTTATAATACCGGGATGCTCGGTCAAGGTGCCCAGCTTTGCCTAAGAATCTGGGGTGACTACCTGGAGGTGGTGACCTGGGAGAAGTCTGGAAGGAATATTTGTGAAAACCATGCTAACCAGTCCAAAGGATCCCTGGAACATTCCAGCCCAGTGAGGAAGATGTAGTCCCAGTCGGTTTCATGGTCTAGACCCTGGCACTCCAGCCACAGTATGAGTCTTAAGGTTCCCCTCCCAGGAAAGGCTGAATGGGTCTGCTTACCACTCTTGGTTCTATTGAACTTTTTCTCAGTATGGTAAGTTTCAAATGGAAGTGGAGAACAATGTAATAAACACTCATGTGGACCCGACATCCAGCTTCAACAGGCCAACTCCAGACCAGCACTGTCTCGTCCACACTCCCATCTCTGTCATTTTAAAGCAAATCCCCCAATTGGATCGATCGATCGATCTTCCCAAGAATAGTTTACTACATATGTCTAAAACATAAACATTCTTTTCAAAGAATGTTCATAATGCCATCGTCCTAGCGACAGGATTTAAGGAGAGTTCCTTAACGCCGTCCAGTATCTTTCCCTTGTCGACAGTTAGTTTAATAGTTAAAGGTACTCCTCAGAAAGCGGAAGACCAGCCTTCCGGTAGTCTGTCTTGGCCACTGTTCCTCCAAAAACACACAAGCACATGGATCTCAAGCATCTCTTGAGGGCTCTCATAAGCAGCTGCTGTGTGACCCTAATGGAACTCAGTTGGCACCAAGACTCCGAGTTCAACTGTGTAAACTGGGCATGGTGGCATGTGTCTGTAATCCCACTGGTTCAGAGGGAGAAGCAGGATCAGGAGTTCAGAGTCACCCTCACTAGCTGTCGAGTTTGATGCAAGCCCGAGCTACGGGAGAACCTGTCTTAAAAATAAAGAAGGGCTCGCATTGTCTCCCCTTCATACTCTGATACCCTAATGAAACAGGAAAAAGGATGGAAATGCAAACTTCAAAGGCAGCTGTCTGACTTATTAGCAGTGTCGCTTTGGGGCAGGTAGTTAACCTCACTGAGACTTTTTCTTATGCTGGGGATAAAAATACCGTCTCCTAAGACTGGTAAGGTTTTGAAAGAGAAGGCTGGAGCTGGGCGGTGCTAGCGCACGCCTTTAATCCCAGCACTGGGGGGGGGGGCAGAGGCAGGCGGATCTCTGAGTTCAAGGCCAGCCTGGGCTACAGAGTGAGTTCAAAGACAGCCAGGACTACACAGAGAAATTCTGTCTCCAAAAAGCACAAACTAAAACTAAAAAAAGAAAAAAAAAAAAGAAGATGGCTGGGGTGATGGGCATGTAGAAGGGTCTCCATAGGCCATCTTGCTTCTGCGGGTCCAGTTCATTGGTTGGCTCACTATCAAATCGATTGGCTTGTTACCTGCAGGCCTTCGGGAAGAGTGAAGGCTCAGACAGCGAGAGCTGGAGCTAGTTCCCCAGCCTGGAGCGGTGCTTACTCTCCAGCTACACTTGAGCACCCATGCTGTACTTGCTCGCTCTGGCTGCTAATTAAAGAGACAAGTCCCTAGACCGAAGGGTGGGCAGGGCCAGACAAGGGTAGAGATTTGCTTTAGACTAATTTCACCAATTTCTGAGTTCCTTTACTAAAATGAATCAGTGATTCCCCTGCTGCTGTTTATTGAGTGCTTATGTGCCAGGTTCTGTGCCAAGCACTTTCCACCCCCCTCTTAGTCACCTCCACAGCCCCTGGAGCGGGTACTGTTCTCAAGATCTAGGTGACCTGGAGTGTCTTGGGAGTTATACAGGCAGGACAGTAAGAGTTGCTGGTACTCACACAGAGTTTGGTACTTAAATGGTAGGCCTTGACTTCACACTCAATCTGCTGATAATGCTAAAGAGGCTACACGTTAGAGCTCATTGACATCCCCCCAGGTTTGCAGAGACTCCTGACCACTACTCAGTGTCCATTTCAAACTCCAGCGGGCCATTATGCTAACACATGCCCTTTACCTGCAAGAGGAGCAGTGGATTGTAACAGACTATCTCCATAAGGAAAAGTGGTCCTAAGGGCAGCATCTCCTCCGAGGATGCATACTGTCTCACCCTCTATTCCTTGACTTGGCTTCATCTGAAGAAATAAGTACATCCCTGGATGGGGCCAGGGAACTGGGGGACAGAAGAGAGAGGTGGGGCACAGTATTTACTAAGAGCAGAAATGTTGGAGAATCAAAGTCTCAGAAGTACGAGAGTTCCTCGGCTGTTCTTTGACCTAAACCTCTTGCTTTATAATTAAATAAGGGCTTTAGTTTTAGGGTTGGTGGGTAGTGCAAAGGTAGCAGCACACTTACATGGCATGTGAGAGGCCCTGGGTTTGTTTGCGCTCATCTTCCAGAAGCCACTGTAGACAAGGCAGCCATTGGGCTCAGAGCCCAGGGGATGGAAGAGAAGAACAGAGCCAAACCCCAGAGTGAGTCTTAGGGTCCAGGAAAGGGAGGGTTGGGGGGGGGCACAAAAGTGTCAAGACCTTGACTGAGTTTCTTTTTTCTGTTTCCTGTCCTGGATCACCAGCCTCTCAAAGGAGAGCCTATCATTTCCCCCATATCTGTTTTGATATTTATTCATTATTATCAAAGCTGTGAAAGAAATAACCACCTTCCCCACAGGGCAAGAATTCCTGAGTCCCCTGGCTTCCCACACACTCCTCACTTTCCGGTAAAGTCTTGAACACGGGCCCAGGGGATGGCAGGCATGGGGACGATGTTCCAGCTCCTCACCGCGTCTCCCTACTTTCCCATCCTTGCTCTCAGGACATTTGAGCAGCTCGGCTTTCTCGTCTTGAGTGGCTGGAGGCTACAAACATCACTCTATTCTTTCTCCCTCCTCACTAGCACAGGATGGAGGTGATGGAAGAAACATGCCGAGAGACCAGGATGGCATCAGCTCGGCAATGCATTCTTCAAGGACACCTCTCAGCTCCCTTTTCCCTATTTGATTTTGGAGATGTTGTGTCTCTCCAACAAATCCAACTGCTGCTTACGAAGCAAATTAAGGGCAGAGGTTCACACTGACATAATAATGCATAATAATCTATTCTGAAGCATATTCTAGTCCCCTGCCAGTAAGACTTCTTATTCTAAGAAAAGAAGGGTTCTAGTCATGGAGTGGGGGGGCCCAGCCCTCCCTCCCCACCCTATTTTCCTCCAGGGTGTATCACTCACATCTATAGACATCTCCCTCTGGATGAGTTTCTTGGTCTCCTTTTCACAGAAGTTGAGCATGGCTTCCCGGTTGAATGTGCCCGAGGGCTGTCTGTCCGTCTGGTTCCTCTGCCGCAGCCCCACAGGAATGCTCCCATCGGGGTCCACCACATCCAGTTCCTTCTCCAGCTCTTCCATCTCCTCAGGGGAGAGCGTGGACAGCAGGCTATCGATGTCAGGGTCTTCACTCACCTGCCGCCGATACTTGGCTACCTTGGATTTGGACATCTTGGCAAAGTGGGCAATGGCTCTTTCCAAGTCTGTGGGCGTGCTGGTGGTATGCAGGGAAGGGAGATGGGGCGCTGGGTCTGGGTTGAGCTGAGTGGGCTTGCGTGTGAAACCCCGGCTAGGTGAGGATTGCAGCTCGTGGGGGCCCCCCCCGCTGTGCCACAGGTGCTCAGGGGACACGCAGTCTCCCTGCAGCCCAAGGCTAGTGGACCCTGCTTGGTCTAACCAGCAACCAATAAGGCCTGACAGCTGCCCAGCCAGAGAGGAGAAGCCAATCCCCAAGCCAGGGGGCGGGCCTGCCTCACTGTCAGAGCTGTTTGAAACTTGAGGACATTCCAGGGAATCTTGGAGCGCTGCGTGACCAAATTTAGTACAGAGCAGTTTAGCCTTTTAAAGACAAGGGGGCCACGCAATGAGAAAAAGATAGAAAAATGCAAAGGCTGGCAGAAGCAGACCAAGCCACTGGAAGCCAGGAAAGCAGGGACCGGGCCATGAGGCTCATTAACTGACCAGCCTGAAGCAAGCCCCGTTCGAGAATCGCTTTACTTTTCTATCACTGGGTGGCCACAGCTACCTTTCTACTGTATTTGGTAATGTTTGGGGGGGGAACTCCAAGGCATTTATGATCCCAGAAAAGACACTAATTCAAGATGTGGGGTAGTTCTCATAACCAACCCACTTATACCATTTTTTTTTTTTTTTTTTTTTGCCAAGGACCTGAAAGCTGAGCATCAGTTGCCCTGACACCCTTTCCCCATTTCTCAAGAGAATAAGAGAATGGGAGACATGGTGGAGGGTGGGGGGAGTGTGTGTGTGTTGGGGGGTGATATCCTCACTGTGCATACAAACTGAAAATGTTTTGGTGGTGGTTTTTGGTTTTTTGGGTTTTTTTTTTTTTTGGGTTTTTCGAGACAGGGTTTCTCTGTGTAGCCCTGGCTGACCTGGAACTCCCTCTGTTGACCAGGCTGGCCTCGAACCCACAGAGATCTGCCTGCCTCTGCCTCCCAAGTGCTGGGATTAAAGGCGTGTGTCACAAAGCCTGCTCCAAACTGAAAATGTGAAGGCTGTTTGAGGAAGAGGTGGGATCTGCAGGAACAAGGAGACTTTTAGAGGGCTATCAGTTTCCGAGGCCCCAAGGCTCTTGGGAAGAGGGCTCTAACCTGCCTCGGTGCCCTCTTCTTCAGGGGCATCTGTAGGCAACCTCTGGGCACACTGAGGAGGAGCCAGCAGGCACCACCCACATGCAAATCCAGAGCATAAGTTAGCATGTCTTAAGGGAAATGCAATTCTGGGCCACTGGGAGATACTATTGCACCAGGTCTGGCTTGTTTCACAGAAGGGCTTTCCACTGCTCATCCATCACCCTGCCCTGTGCAAGCCTCAGAGACATTCAATCCCCTGCCCCCCTCCTTCCTGCCACAGAATCCCTTCGAGAAGCCCTGGTGTAACCCATCAGAGTAGATGCTTCGATCTTTCCTGGCATCTCTCCATCCTAAGCCAGAGAGAGGCAGTCACTTGATCAGCATTTGCTGAGTCCAAGGATCATCTAGAACTTGGCATTTAACGCCTGCTAGTTCAGCGTTAGCTTCAGGGTGAGAGAGGGGCTGGTGCTGGCTGCTGGGACTGGTAGAAATGAGGCAGGTGAACAGCAAAGGGAGAGTGGAAGAGGGGCTGCGAGAACCCTGGCTGTTGTACTTCAGTCACATGTGCACCAGTTAATAGTACTTGTCAGGCTCTGCTGTGAGAGCAGGTGATGTAACTAAAGATACCAACCAGTGGGAACCTGCCACTGTGGAGCCCACAGTCAGTAGCAATGACTGCCGTGGTCTGAGTATGAACTGTCCCTCACAGCCACACGGATTTCATGCTTGGTTCCTAGCTCTATCTGGAATGTTCCAGAAACTTTAGGAAGTGAGACCTAGGTGGAGGAAATGAACCACCAAGGTGAAGCTCTTAAAAGTTCTGCCTGGTCAGTTCCAGGTTCCTTGCCCTCTCTCTGCTTCCTGGTTGGCATGAAGTGAGCAGCTCCTACCACATGCTCTCACTGCCACACCCTCTCACTGCCACATGCCACTGCCACATGCCCACTGCCACATGTCCACTGCCACATGCCCACTGCCACATGCCCACTGCCACATGCTCTCACTGCCACATGCCCACTGCCACATGCCCACTGCCACATGCCCACTGCCACATGCTCTCACTGCCACATGCTCTCACTGCCACATGCCCACTGCCACATGCTCTCACTGCCACACCCTCTCACTGCCACACCCTCTCACTGCCACATGCTCTCACTGTCACACGCTCTGTCACACCCTCTCACTGCCACATGCCCACTGCCACATGCTCTCACTGCCACACCCTCTCACTGCTACCGTGCTCTGCCTCACCACAAGCTCCAAAGCCAAGAAGCCAAGACTGTGGACTGAAACCGTGAGCCAAGATCAATACCTCCTCCCTTGCGGTCTTTATGCCGGGTACTTTGTCAGTCGATGTAAAAGCTGAATAGCATGACTGTTATTAAACAAACGATGTCGAATAAACCATTACATAATTAAGAGTCTGCAAAATGCCTCAAAATGTAAGTGTAGAAGCAGGGCATGGCGGCGCACGCCTTTAGTCCCAGCACTCAGGAGGCAGAGGCAGGCAGATCTCTGAGCTCAAGGCCAGCCTGGTCTATACGGTGAGTTCCAGGACAGCCAGGGAAACCCTGCCTTGAAAAGTAGGGCGCGAGTGGGAAGGGTACTGAACAATACAGTTAAGCAAGAATTATGCTCTTTAGGCCGACAGACCTGCATTCGGTCCTGTAACTGTCACCTCCTGACCACAGGACTCTGAGTAAATGTCCATCTCCTTGAGAGACAGCTTCTCTCCCTGTAAAAATAAGAGCAACAGTTGCAGCACCTGCCCTGTACTAGTTACTCTCCCATCGCGGTGATGAAAATACCTGACAGGAACAGCTGCGGGAGAAGAGGTTTGCTTTGACTCAGTTTCAGAGGGTCTTAACCCAGCAGGGTGGGAAAGTAGAGTAGAGTTCATGGCGGTGGCAGGCTCTCCTCTGACCTTCCCTCACTCTCTATGGTGTGTGTGTGTGTGCCTCCACCAGAATAAATAAATGCAACTTTGAAAATTTAAGATGTTGTATCATTTAATGGAGTTCTAAAAAATTCTGTTACAAGGCAAAGTAAGGTGAACATGAAATTGTAAGATACGAGAAACAGTAACTGGAAACATGGTAAGCACAATATTCGTTAGCAGTGATTACGGCTATTTGTATTTGCCCTCTTTTTAAAAAAGATTTATTTTTATTTTATGTATATGAGTGTTTTGCCTGTATTATGTATGTGCACCACACTTGTGCCTGGTGCCCTGGACCTGGAGTTACAGAGTTGTGTACCACCTTCTGGCTGCTAGGAACTGACCCAGGGTCCTCCAAAGAGCAGCCAGTGCTTTGAACCTCTGAAGCATCTTTGCAGCTCCATAATTTGCACTCTTTCTTTTGTAATGGTGGGACTAGAACCTGGCCTGGACCAGGACTCTGCATCTACTAGGTAAGTTTTCTATCACTGAGATACACTTCCAGCCCATTTGTAACAACTTTGTTTGTGCGTGGGGTTTCTTGTTTGCTTGTTTGTTTTTGAGACAAGGTCTCACTATGTAGCCTTGGCAGGCTTGGAACTCACTGTGTAGACCAGGCTGGCCTCAAAAACCAGAGATCCACCTGCCTCTGCTTTCTGAGTGCTAGGATTATAGTCATGCACTATCACATTTGATGCACATTATTTATTATTTTTTTCTGTTTATAAGAGTGTCTCACTGTGTAGCTCTACTTGCTAGTAACTATGTAAACCAGTCTGGCCTTGAACTCACAGAGATCCTCCTGCCTCTCTGCCTCTGGGATGCTGGGATTAAAGAGTGCTACCCTAACCAACTACCTTTTTAAAACGTTTTTTCTTTCTAAATGATTTATTTTTAACTATGTGTATGTGTATACATCTGTGCATGTGTATGTACACATGAATGCAGTGCCCATAGTGGTCCGAGGTGTTGGATCCACTGGATCTGAACTTATAGGCAGTTGTGAGCCACCCAACATCAGTGCTGGGAACAGAACTCAGGTCCTTTGCAAGAGCCACACAAGCTCTTTACCACTGAGCCATCGCTCAAGTCCTCTTTTGACTTTTTATTTTAAAACTGATCTCACTAAGTTTCCCAGATTGGCCTTGACTCACTCCATGGCCCAAGCAGGCCCAGAATTTGTGATCCTTCTGCCTTAGCCTCTTGAGAAGTTGGAACTTCAAGAAAACCACACCAGGCCTGTGTTACTTATACTCATCCTTGTTCTGGGTTCTTCTCTCTCTAGCCTACCACTTTTTTCCTTAGTTCTCTTTCCTTCAGCAATAACGACCTTCAGTAAACACACACATTCATTGTTCTCATTCATTCATTCATTCAATAATTTATCTAGGTACCACCATATACATATATAGTACTTTGTCGGGTATTGTGTAAAGAGGGATACAAAGATAATTATAACATTATCCTTCTCTTGAAAACGTATCATTTAATGATGTTTTTAAAATTCTGGTGTAGCTGGGTGGTGGTTCCAGATGCCTTTAATCCCAGAACTCAGGAGGCAGAGGCAGGTGAGTCTCTGTGAGTTCAAGGCCAGCCTAGTCTACATAGCAAGTTCCAGGACAGCCAAGGACTGGTACATAGAGAAATCCTGTCTTGAAAAAACAAAACAAAAATTCTACTATAGGAAAAATAAAAAGAGGCAAAAGGAATTGTTTGGAGTCAACAGAAGACACATTAAGTGTGTGGGAAGGAGTCACTGGGTACATTCCAGGGTACACAAAGACTCAGATGGGCTAAACATGTTGGTAAACATGCTATTCCTTGCTCCTACCAAGCTCCTCCTCTCTTCCTCTTTTTTTTTTTTTTTTTTTTTTTTCTATTTGAGACCAGGTCTCACCATACATCCTTGACTGGCCTGGAACTTGCTATATGGACCCTGCTAGCCTGGAACTCCTAGAGATCTACCTGCCTCCCACGTGCTGGGATTAAAGATGTGTGCCACTATGCCCGCCCTCCCGCTAAGTCTCCTGCTCTCCCTGACTTCCCCTCAAGTCATTCCTGTCAGTCTTCACACTCGCTGTTGCTCTCGAAAGAAGAGGCCAGGCCTGATGCAAAAACCACCTTCAGCTCCAGGGCCAGCCTTGGCACAGTGTTTGGTGACCATCTCTTCTGAGTTCTGACTTTGCTCTAGGAATACACTAAAATACATATATTCATCCTAAATCTACAGCTTCCAGACTCAAGTGGCAGGACTTATGGCCTCCTAACTAATGGTGGGTCGACACAAACGAAGTCCCTTTAACTTCTCTGCCTCAGGCTCCACAGTTCCAAACTGTGGCTCTTTTAGTGTGGCTCAAACTGAAATCTTTCGATCCCTGGAAACCCAGGCTCCCAAGACTGGACTGAGTATCTTTTCTGGAGAGGTGCCACAGCTGCAGCCAGAGGACGCTGGAACCCAGAATACATAGATAGCCTCCTCCAGTCTCTGGAGCCAAGGACGACTGTAAGACACAATTATTGTCCAAGCTCAGACGCTCCTTCCAGCTGAAACACATTCATTCAGGGATGAGCGCACTCTGGCTTGGCTGAGTCCTCAGAAGGTGAGCATTGCTGTGGCTGGGGGTGGGGGTGAGGGTGGGGGGTGTAGCTTCAAAGACTAGTCGAAAAGTAGTAGGATGAGCAAGGGACATTTAGTATCTAGAACCTATACTTTAATGTCTTTTTAAAAATTTATTGAGACAGGTCTCACTAGTTACCTCTGGCCTTCCTGAAACTTGCTAGCCAGGCTAGGTTTGAACTCAGAGATCCAAATGAGTTTAAGGCTAGCCTGGTCTACAGAGTGAGTTCCAGGACAGCCAGGGATACACAGAGAAACCCTGAAAAAGAAAGAAAGAAAGAAAGAGAGAGAGAGAGAGAGAGAGAGATGGTGGTGTAGAGATGGTTCAGTGGTTAACAGCACTGGCTGCTCTTCCAGAGGACCCAGGTTCAATTCCCAGTACCCACATGGCAGCTCACAGCTGTCTGTAACTCCAGTTTCAAGGGGTCTAACACCCCCACACAGGCAAAACTTCAATGCACATGAAATAAAAATAAATAAATAATTTTAAAAAAGCAAAAAAAAAAAAAAAGCAAAAACTCAGAAATCCACCTGCCTCTGCCTCTTTAGTGCTGATACAAAAGATGTACACTACCACGCCGGCCCTTAAGTGGCCCTTGAAGAGGATGGATGACCCCAAGCAAGCCACCTTCTCATGAATACAGAGTGGCAGTATAGTATGGCAGATAAAGCTGCAGGCTCTGGAGTCAAGTGACACTGGGCTCAAATCTGAGACGTGTAACCGTGTGTAGCTTGTTTAACCTCTCTGAGCCTTTGGAAATGGAAAATGTGGGGGCCACAGTATGTACCTTTTTCCTTTAGGGGAAAAATGAGGATCTACCTCACAGTTGTGGAGTTAATTATATTTCCTTTTTTGTTTGTGTGGTACTGAGAACTAAATTCAGGGCTTTGTGTATGATAGGCGAGGGCTTTACCACTGAGATGTATCTCCAGCCCCCTTTCTTCTTCACGATCATCATTGTTATTAGTTTAAAAAACATTTATTCATTTTGTTTGTATGTATGAGTTATGTGTACAGGTGCTCACACATGTGTGGAGGTCAGAAGTTGAACTCAGTCCTCTCCTTCCACCATGTGGGTTCTGGGGATCAAACTCAGGTTGTTAGACTTGGCAGCAAATGCCTTTACTATCTGAACCATCTTGCTGACCCTATTTTGGTTTGTTTGATTTTCTAAAATTTCATTTATTCTTTTTGTTTATGTGTATGTTTGTGCCTGCATGAGTTTACATGTATCATGTGCATGAGGGTGCCTAAGGATGCCAGAAGTCATTGGACCTCTTGGAACTGAAGTTACAGTCAGTGATAAAATGCCTGATGTGAGCCGGGCGGTGGTGGCACATGCCTTTACTCCCAGCACTCAGGAGGCAGAGGCAGGTGGATCTCTCTATGAGTTCCAGGCCAGCCTGGTCTAGGCTACACAGAGAAACCCTGTCTCAAAAATAATAAAATAAAATAAAATAAAATAAAGCTGGGCGGTGGTGGCGCACGCCTTTAATCCCAGCACTCGGGAGGCAGAGCCAGGTGGATCTCTGTGAGTTTGAGGCCAGCCTGGACTACCAAGTGAGTTCCAGGAAAGGCGCAAAGCTACACAGGGAAACCCTGTCTCGAAAAACCAAAAAAAATAAAAAAATAAATAAAATAAAATAAAAATGGCTGAGGATGGAACATTGAACAGCTGTCTTCACTATTTGCCACCATACCAGTTTATGTGATGATGGGGATCTGACTTAGGGTTTTGTGCATGCTAGGCAAAACTTTTACCATCTAGTCTTGTTTTTAGTCTCTTTTCTCTGGGCTAAATACATCTCATGATTTCTGGTATCCTTTGTGAGGGAGGCCCAGAAGAGGATCTTATATCAATGACTCCCAAAATCAATGGTCTCAGATTGGTAATGGCCCCTGAAATGGTCCACGTAGCTCAATTACATGAACACTTATTTCTGGCTGTTGCGATGGCTCAGTGGTTAAAGCCCTTGCTGTCAAGTCTGACACCTTCAGTTTGATTCTGAGGACCCACAGGGTGGAAAATGAGAACTGACTTCTGTAGTTTGTCCTCAGACCTCCATGCTTCCACTAGCTCCCATACACAAATATATAAGTATATGTAATAAAAGGAACTATTTTTTAAAAAAAAGAAACACTTATCTATTACATTCCAGGCACTATGACTATAAAGCTCTGTCCTACAAGAGCTACATATATTTGTTAAAAATTCACCGTTCCACGGCAAATTAAGTAGCACTATCAATAATAATTAACAGCAAAAGTACTTTAAACAACAATAACAACAAAACAAAACAAAACAAAAAACGCCGCCGGGCAGTGGTAGCGCAGGCCTTTAATCACACTCAGGAGGCAGAGGCAAGCGGCTCTCTGTGAGTTCAAGGCTAGCCTAGCCTACATAGTTGGTTCCTGAACATCCAGTACTACACAGAGAAACATTGTCTCAAAATTAAATAGATGATAGACAGAGAGAAAGACAGACGAG
>CABHPH010106057.1:4263-21289 GCA_902168325.1 Peromyscus nudipes
ATATATATATTAAATTTTAAATGCCGAATGTCATTTATTGAAGGGGGAGGAGGTCTTAAATACAGGCTTACAGCACAATGGAGGACCCCGGAGGGCAGAAGTTTGCTATTGATGTTTTACAATCTTGCTTCTAATCTGTTAACGCCCATTATTCAGGATACACAGACAAGGAACTTCCCTTAAGCATTCAGGAGAGTGGAACCTGGCAGGGAATTAGCATAGGGAGGATATCAAGGTCAAGGTCTGCAAGCAAGGCAGCAGTTACCCAAAACGGGGCCAGGGCCCTACAGGTCCCCCTTTTATTAAAAAATGAGCTTCAGACTTGGGTTGCGTGGGACGTCAGCAGGTCACCTTACCCGTCATGGAGACGCCTGCCCAGACCACACAGGTGCTCTGTCTTAGGTTGGTGAGTGCCCCCCAGGCATTACCTGTCTCTGAATACTCATTATCATACAGGCTCAATCGCGTGTGAGCTGCATAGTTAATTGCTGCCAAAGATCTCCAAGTGGCACTGGGCTTGCAATCTGTGTGTTCGATACAGAAAAGACCAACAGAGGTCCTATCTCACCCATAGCCAGTAGGCTAAAGGCAACTGAGCCATTCCCTTCCTTAACGAGCCATACTGTACGTTGGTGTCCTTGTAAGATAGTATCCCAAAAGCAACTGGAACTTGAGTTTATAAATTTATAATTTTCAAAGCCAATCGAGATGTATATAACTGCTGAATTAAATTTATCATGCCCAATAGAATGAAAGATTAACTAACTGTGGTAGCTACTTTTGTTGCCAGGGTCTCCATTGTGCTAGCTGTAGTAAGCAATTATGAAATGGTAATCCCAGAAAGAGTAGCAGTGGTGGGCGCCATTGCTATAACGGCAACAGCGGCAGCAGCAATGTCAAATTCTCTTCTGGATTGTGTGGACATCCACTGGCATGGATACAACTCCAGTAACATGTACCGCCAAGGCCCATTTTTCTTGATCCCAGCACGACTTTAGCTGGCAGCTCTTCTGGAGAATCCAATCTCATGGCTACAGTTCCTAGGCTTACATTAATGCTTGCCAAAGCTGGCGATATTGGGCTCTCAATCTGCATTGGCATCAGAAGGGTAGATTTTTTCATGAAGACCCATTAGGTCTCTGTCATGTTGGGCTTCAGCAGCAGCCACAGGGCGCGTTCAGTGCTCAGGAATCCAAAGAGGAACCTCATTGTCCTGAGGAAAGACATAAACAGAACCCTGGGGCCACACCAACACTAGATCAGATCTCCTTCCCGTGCTAGTAGAAAGATCCTTCCATCACTCCAGAGGTTGATTTGCAACAGGAGCTCTCCAGTGCTTGTGTTACTGCTTTTTTATACCTTTTTAGTTCTGTGTTTTTCGTTTTTCTTTTTTCTTTTTTTCCCTTTCTTTTGTTTTTTTGAGACAGGGTTTCAGTGTATATCCCCGGCTCTCTGTAGACCAGGCTGGCCTCAAACTCACAGAGCTCTGCCTGCCTCCGTGCCTCCTGAGTGCTGGGATTAAAGGTATGTGCCATCACTGCCCTGGAGTTTGGGGTTTTCTATATCATATTTCATATTGAAATTACATTTTGATTTGAAATTTACTCGGTCTCTACAAAGAAAATCAGTAACTTCAGTAGTTCTTAACCCAACACGAAGAAGATTTTAAAAATAAGTGTGAAAATATTCTAGGGGCTGGAAAACAGCTCAGCAGTCAGAATACTTACTGCTCTTGCAGAGGGCCAGGACCAGAGTTTACTTCTCAACACCCACTTTGGGTGACTCACAAATGCCTGTAACTCTTGGCTCTAGAGCAGTGATTCTCAACCTATGGGTTGTGACCCCATGGGGGGTTGTTGCCCGACCCTTTCACAGGGGTATCAGATACTACAGGGTCACGGCATTAGGAAGGTTGAGAACCATTGCTCTAGAGGCTCCAGTACCTTCTTGTGGTCTCTGTGTGCACTTACCCACACATATGTACATAATTAAAAATAAATCTTTACAAACAAATAGGTTCTAGGCTGGGCGGTGGTGGCACACACCTTTAATTCCAGCACTCGGGAGGCGGAACCAGGCGGATCTCTGTGAGTTGGAGGCCAGCCTGGTCTACAGAGCGAGATCCAGGACAGGTACCAAAACTACACAGAGAAACCCTGTCTCAAAAAAACGAAATAAACAAATAAACAAACAAACAAATAAATAAATAAATATATTCTAATTCTAAACCACATCTAAGGCAAGGCCTAGACCCCCCCCATCAATATCACGAAATTTCATTTCTAGAAATAGAGTATAACCAAGATTTCTCTAGACAGATGTGGCATCTGAGTATAGTTTATAATACTGAAAAACGTAGGAGCAACCTAAGCATCTAGTGGACTGTTGATTGTATAACCACATAACTGAATATTTAAATTATATTCTTAAATATATTAAGCTATCAATAGAGATAAGCTTGTCCTTACTCAAGAAATGGGTATATGGACATATACAGGAAGTATATGGACACATGCAGGAAGTTGCTTGATTTTGTACGTAGTACTCATACCCAAAGAAGTCAAGCAATAAGCAGTGTGGTGGCACACCAGTTCTTTCAGCACTCAAGAGGCTGAGGCTGGAAGATCTCAAGTTCAAGGCTAGCCTGAACTATATCACGAGACTATTAAAGTTAGTAACCTGCTTTCTTGTGCTCTGGAGTGAGAGCCTGTTCTTGGAGAGCTCACAATACAGAAGTCTTAGTCTCACCAGTCTATTAGACACTGTGATACAGTTCTGAAGTTTGTACAAACTTTTCCTCCTTTATCATTGCACAGAATTGACCTTGTAATTTAAGTTTTCAAATGTTAGAAAAAAATTAAGAGTTAAATTTTGTCTTCCTCTAGTGATTAATCACATGAGGTAAGAAGAAAAGGGTAAGAAGAAAAAGATATAAAAATATCTTCCTCCTCCTTCCCTGAGTTGTCCATACACACACATACACCCCAAATAAATGTAATAAAAATTCTTTGAGTGGTAACATTTTTACAATTTAATTGATTGTGTTTCATTTTTGTTTGGGAATAAAGAGTGTACTTTTGCCTCAGTAAAAGCCATAAAGCTCAGCCGGGCAATGGTGGGGCACGCCTTTAAACCCAACAACATGGGAGGCAGAGGTAAGTGGGTCTTCGGGAGTTCAAGGCCAGCCAGGGCTACATAGTGAGACCCTGTTTCAAAAACAAAACAGAACACATTTTGGGGTTGGAGAGGTGGCTCAGAGGTTAAGAGCACTGGGTGTTTTTCCAGAGGGCCTGAGTTCAATTCCCAGCACCCACATGGTGGCTCACAATCATCTATAATAGATCTGGTGCCCTCTTCTGGCCTGCAGGCAGAACACTGTATACATAATAAATAAATCTTTTTAAAAAGTCACAAAACTCATGACTTGGTTAAATCAGCCAAGGGTGATCAATAGAGTGAACACTATTTTGATAATCAGGTTTTGTTTGGGGGAGGGTTGTTTTTGTTTATTAGTTTTTTGTTTTTTAATGTTGGTACTTGGGCTTGAACCCAAGGTTTTCATGCATGTTAGACAGATACTCTACCACCCGAGTGACATCCCCAGCTCAAAAGAGTCAGGCTTTTGTTTTTCCTATCGCAATTGGTTAGTTGTGGGGTGTGTGTGTGTGTGTGTGTGTGTGTGTGTGTGTGTGTGTGTTAGAGAGAGAGAGAGAGAGAGAGAGAGAGAGAATTGATTTGTTTCACTTGCATGAAATGGAATAAATTATATTACTGTCCTTTTCAGTGAAAACTGCAGCCTAAAAATCAAAATCTCTCCAGACATGCGTCCCCTTTATTCAGCATCCGAACCACTTAGTAAGGGAGGCTCTCCAAATGCCCATTGAGCCCAGTGAGCATGTGAAGCTATGAGCAACGTCACTTGCCAGCAGGAAGTAACAGATTAAACCATGAGGTTCCCATGGCATGCCTACCAGAATGAGCAAAATCAAGTTACATACACTACAGAATAACAGCATCCAGTTTTTGCAGGCATGCCGAGTAGGTAGCCAGAACATTTACACACTGGCAGTGTGGGTGTAAACTGTTAATGGCTGTTATATTGGTCAGTGAATGTGCACCCCATGACCTATCCGTTCACATCAATTAGATGTACATGGCCTTGTGAACGAACAAACTTGTATCAGGTTGTTCCTAGCAACATATTCATAGTACCTAAAATTGGAAACATCCTAAATAACCATCATTAGGAGGACAAATGAATTTTGGTAGTATCACACATCAGAATACTACTATACAATGAGGAAGAGATCCCACCACATGCAATAACATGTAAATCTGTAGGAATAATGCTGAGTAAAAGAAATTGTACATAAGAGTATACATGGGGCTGGGCGGTAGCTCAGTTAGTAAAGTGTTTGGCATTCAGGTCAGAGGACCTGACTTCAGATCCCCAGCACCCACATGCAAAACTGGGCATGACAGCACACCCCTGTGGGAGATGGAAATAGGAAGGTCACTGGCTTGCTTGCCAATCGGTCTAACTGAAACAGTGAACTCTAGGCTGAGGAGAGACCCTGTCTCAAAAAGAAAGGTGGAAAGCAGTTGGAGAAGCACCTGGCATTGGCCTCTGTCCTCCACATATATATGCACACATAAGATTATATACTCTGACTTCATTTATATGCTTTGTATAATTTATTTTTGTTATTTTCAAGATGACATCTTGCCATTTTGCTCAGGCTAGTCTCATATTTCTGGGCTGAATGGATCCTCAAGCCTCAGCCTTCTGACCATCTGGGCCTATAGCACAGACTGTTCACCCAGCTGCATTTATGAACTTCAGTATTCTGCTCTCCTTTTTTCCTTTTTCAGTTGTATGCCTTGTTCTCGTCTTAAGAGTGTCTTTTTGACCAGACCTTGTCTTTCTTACAGAGGTGGCTGAGGAGCTTGGGAGAGCTGCCTCCTCGTCATCTGTGGTTCCATACCTGCCTCGATTACCTCTACTTCCTTCCAAGACTCGAACCCTGAAGAAGCAGGGGGAAAACAAAGAGAATGTAGATGGGGGTCTTGATGCCTCCGAGAGCCTGGTGTCCAGCTCAGCACCAGGTACGAGGGGTCAGAGCAGAAAGTGTATGCCTGAAGAACCAGTGTGTGATGCTTCTGGGCCTTGGCCCTGCCCTGGCCGTATGGGCGGAGCTGTCCATCCAGTATAGAGCCTGCTTCCCAGCTCTGTTTTCTCAGCCCTGGCTCCCAGATAGTTACCCAGATAAGTGATGACAGGTACATCTGGATTGTAGAGAAGGGTGCATACAGAACAAAGAACAAGTGTCACCATTACTGTCCACATCCCAATTGGACACTAGTCACTGAAGCAGTGGTGTAGTTGTTAATGTCCTACGTAAGGCCGACATCTGATGTGTAATAAACGCAGACAGAACTTTTCTAATTTAGTCTTGCTAACTGGCTCACCTTTTGTCTTTCCTGTTGATTGGCCATTTCTCAGCAGGGTTCATTAGAAGTGCACAAGCCTCCAGTGGGTCCCCAGCTCTGCCTCGAAAGCAAAGAGATAAGTCACCTAGCAGCCTCTTAGAAGATGCCAAAGAGACATGCTTCACCAGGGATAGGAAGGGAGGCTTCTTCAGCTCCTTCATGAAAAAGAGAAATGCCCCCACGCCCCCTAAGCGCAGCAGCTCCTTTCGTGAAATGGAGAACCAGCCCCACAAGAAATATGAACTCACGGGTAACTTCTCATCTGTTGCTTCTCTACAGCATGCTGATGGGTTCTCTTTCCCTCCCGGCCAGCAAGAGTCGAATCTGGTGCCAGCCAAGTGCTGTGGGGGGAGCTTTGCACAGAGGAGCCTCTGTGCTGATGACAGCAGTGTGGGTGGGGGCAGTGGCTCTGCGGGGGGCGGGTGGTCTGGCATCACAGGCTTCTTTACACCGCGCTTAATCAAAAAGACACTGGGCTTACGAGCAGGCAAACCCACAGCCAGTGATGACACTTCCAAGCCTTTTCCAAGGTCAAACTCTACATCTTCCATGTCCTCAGGGCTTCCAGAGCAGGATAGGATGGCAATGACCCTTCCCAGGAACTGCCAGAGGTCCAAACTCCAGCTGGAAAGGACAGTGTCCACCTCTTCTCAGCCAGAAGAGAATGTGGACAGGGCTAATGACATGCTTCCAAAAAAATCTGAGGAAGGTGCTGCTGCTCCAGCCAGGGAGAGACCAAAAGCCAAACTATTGCCCAGAGGAGCCACAGCTCTTCCCCTGAGAGCCCCTGACCCAGCCATCACAGAGAGTGACTCTCCAGGGGTAGGGGTTGCTGGAGTGGCGGCTGCCCCCAAAGGCAAGGAAAGGAATGGGGGGACGCGACCTGGAGTCGCTGGAGTCCCAGAGGATGGAGAGCAGCCAGGCTGGTCCTCTCCAGCCAAGGCCATAGCTGTCCTCCCAACTACCCACAACCACAAAGTGCCAGTCCTTATCTCACCCACTCTGAAACACACTCCAGCTGATGTGCAGCTCATTGGCACAGACTCTCAGGGGAATAAATTCAAGCTCTTATCTGAGCATCAGGTCACATCCTCTGGAGACAAGGACCGACCCCGACGGGTAAAACCAAAGTGTGCCCCACCCCCACCACCAGTGATGAGACTACTGCAGCATCCATCCACCTGCTCAGACCCCGAGGAAGAGCCGACTGCCCCACCTGCAGGACAGCCCACACCAGAAACCCAAGAGGGAGGAAAAAAGGCAGCTCCAGGGCCAGTGCCCAGTAGTGGGAAACCTGGGAGGCCAGTGATGCCTCCACCTCAAGTGCCTTTGCCCACATCTTCCATCTCGCCAGCCAAAATGGCCAATGGCACAGCAGGTACTAAGGTGGCCCTGAGAAAAACCAAACAGGCAGCTGAGAAAATCTCAGCTGACAAAATCAGCAAAGAGGCCCTGCTGGAGTGTGCCGACCTACTGTCCAGTGCAATCACGGAACCTGTGCCCAATAGCCAACTGGTAGACACTGGGCACCAGCTGCTTGACTACTGCTCAGGGTACGTGGACTGCATCCCTCAGACTCGAAACAAATTTGCCTTCCGAGAGGCTGTGAGCAAACTGGAACTTAGCCTACAGGAGCTGCAGGTGTCTTCTACAGCTGCTGGTGTGCCTGGGACAAACCCTGTCCTTAATAACTTATTGTCGTGTGTACAGGAAATTAGTGATGTGGTACAGAGGTAGCCATTGTCAGCCTAGTGGGAAATGCACACATATCTGAGGGGAGAGGGAAAGGGACTCGTTTTCCTGTGTTCTTGTTTTTAAAAAGTGAAAGACTAATACTTGAGTGTGTTTATGTGAAGTACCTCAGATTCCTGAATTCTCACGTTTACAGGTTCATCTCAAAATAGCAAAAAAGGAAATCACATAAGTTGATAAGTCCATCTGGTGGAGCAGGGCAGCGTGGACAGAGTTGGAAACTGCACTGGGAAGTAAGGAAGCATCATGTATATGTCCTAAAGTGCAGCCCCTCCGTGGCTGGACTAGCCTGTGGTGTTCCATTGGGCTGTCTCAGTTGTTCCGTAGATGAAATGGGCCTTGACCTGGCAGGTCCTGGGGGTGATTGTGCTTCAGTTCACCACTCAAATTCGAGGAGCAGGAAGAAGCAGAGTGAGGGATGTAGCAGATGTCTTATTCAAGGCTGTTGGAAGTGGCTGTTGGACTTGCTTCCATGGGTCATTGCTGCTGTAGCAAGAACTGCAAATTCAATTGCTAGAATACTAAGCTGGGAAATGTGGCCCTTTCCATCTGCTTTTGTCCTGTTTACCATGGGTGCATTAGTCGGTGCGGGAAGTACAGGATTCGAGGGACATTTAGTCAGATTGACACCTCCAAAACTCTTAGGGTGATTAGCAGTCTTCCCACTCTTCCAGTATGTTACTTCCTAATGGACCAGTATCCACTTGCTGCTTCTTGCTGCTCTCTGTAAACCACGGGCATAGGGGGGCTTCTTAGTGGTTCTTCTCTGTCCCTTGCTGGGCAGGCTGTCCTCCTTTATTTCTGGCAGCATTCAGGGCATTACCCAGCGTCAATGTTGAAAATAGTGGTCACTACAGGTTCTCATAGGGGAGACCCTCTGCCCCTGAATACTGACAGGATGGCCACTTGAGCAGCTATGTATACTCCTTTTTTCATTAAGTACCAAGGAGATGGAGTACCTTTTTGGAACTGGCTGGGCCCAGAGGCCTGAGACTGAGAAGAGAAGCTTGCTTGATCCACGTGGCTACTTGCACCTTTCCTTTCCCTTGGTCCCCGCACTAATCTGGGTGGACAGTGAGTGGTCTGAGAAGGCCTTTCACTAAGGGCTTGCCTCCACAGTATTCTCACCTCCTTTTTCTCTGCTCACGGAACACGCCACCCCCTTGTCGAACTTGGTGGAGTCTGTGCTGGGAATATGTATGTGTTGGGTTATTTATTTTGGTCTCTCACCTCTGTTTTAAGAGTGCATTATAGAAGGAGTGGGTTATTTTCAGGGAGCACCAGTTAGACTAAAAAACCTAAGGCTTTAACCTGCAAATAAATAGGTTTTGCCTTTGAAAAATAGGCATTTCCCTTCCCTAATCACAGTTATGGAAGCTAATAGTGTAACATGGAATAGAAACTTAATAGGATACAAATTGTTAATGTTTGGTACTGGGTCTAATTTTAGTTTTTTGTTGTTGTTGTTGTTGTTGCTGTTTTTTAACTTTGTGAACACCCCTTTCATTCCCCAAAGAGAACCTAATACAAAACATCTTGATTTTTTTTTTTTTTGTTCTTCCAAAAGAGTATTATTTAGGAAGATGGGCATTCAGCACTGAGCCATGTTTTCTTCCTGACTGTCATCGATCCACCATCAAGTAGCCGCCCCATCTTTTGATCTATTAATTGAAGGCAATAGCCCATTCTCAAGAGTGTTTTGCAGACTAATATGCAGCTCCCTTTGAGAGCCTCTCTGGAGAGCTCTTTACTTAGTGTTGCTACATTGGGTCGCTTCTCATTCTCTCTGCTGAATCACAACTAGGAAACTCTAGAACTGCTGTGCTTACAGTAATGGGGCCAGAATCCTAAGGGAAGCTAGTTCAGCTTGCATTTGGCATCCTTGACCAAGGAAGCAATTTAGTTTTCATTAGAAAGAAAGGCAGTTTGGATACTTATCACTGCTGCTCAAAGGCGGCTCAGGGTAAGAGGAGGTTTGGAGTGGAGGAGAAGGCTCCTGCAGGTGTTAGTGTTCCCAGCTGGGTCTGCACAGCAGGGGTCAGGTCAGTGGCCTCACAGTAGCTTGAAGTGAAATTTTTCCTTCTCCTTCTTCTCCTTCTCCTTCTTCTTCTCCTCCTCCTCCTCCTCCTCCTTCTCCTTCTTCTCCTCCTCCTCCTCCTTCTCCTTCTCCTTCTTCTTCTTCACCACTCCCCACCATCCTATGCTCCCCTAAACTTGAATCTCTTTTAGCAGTTAGCCTTGTATAGGTGGGGAGGAGAAAGCTAAGATTGGAGGCCATTATTAATGCTACTTTTAAAGTTTATCCCTGCCATAATGGGATGTCATAAGAGATGATTGTTGTTTTCAGGTTTGGGTCTTGTTTTGTTTTGTTTGTTGGTTGGTTGGTTGATTTTCCCTTCAGAGTTCTGAAAACAGACTTGGAGAAACACTACTGAGTATCTCAGCTCCCTTCTTTTCTCAGTCTGAGGGACTGAGTCAAGGCCAAGTCTCACTGAGGGCAGCACAGGTCTGTCCTGCTTCACGTGGGTCATCACGGAATCCCTGAGTTGAACTGACCTTTTCTCAACACTGTCGGGAGTAGCGTTAACTGTTGTAGCACACTGCACATGATGCATGAGCTGTGTAGCTTTCAGGGATTGGGCTGCAGGGCACAGAGACACTGTCAACTTGCTATGAAAGAAGTGTTTAGGGTTTTTTCTTTTATCTGCCTGCAAGGGACCAGCTTAAAATTAAAAAATAAAAAATAAAAAACATCAGTAAATTAAAAGGTTTGAATCTAAAGCAGAGAAAACTGCTTTTAGAAACTAAAAACTGTAACTTAACTTTCTGTAGCTAGAAAGAAAGCAGACGGCATTTCCTGCAGTCGTATGATGCATGCATGGCTTGCCACAGCTTCGTCACGTTCCTGTACAAGTCGTGTGCTTTCGGTTGCATTTCCCACCTTCAAGTGCTGCGTTCTGTATTGAATATATCCTCATTATGCTTTACAGGAAGCTTTTGGGTTTTAAGCTTTGGCTACAATTATATTTCACAGTTTCAGGTGAATTCCCATCATGACGTTCAGAGAGAGAGCGAGAGACCTTAAAATGGGCCCTTCTTAAAAGCTGTGTTTTGTAGTGAATTGAACTAACTTGAACATGGTGCACCAAGCTGTGACCTGTCGTGTGAGACACTGATTGGGTCGCTTTCTGGATGGCTTCTGTATAAGGTCGTCATAGTGGAGACTAGTTTCCAGCAGCATTTTCAGGTTTCAGTTAGAAATGTTCCCATACTTAGTTGACGATTGGCTGGTAAAAACCGTTTCTTGTTATAATGAAGACTGGGGTTTTGAGTTCAGAGGATACAGCAATGTCAGTAGTGTGAGGTGATGTTTATAGACTAGGTAGCTCAGGTGCACACTGAGCACTCCATGAATGTTAACTGCTAGTGTTCACTCCTAACCCAGGAGCACACAGTAGTCCTCTAGAGGTTTTTAAAGGGAAATTGATAAATTATTCCCACTCTCTATTGGAATTCCCAGTGCGGTGAGAGAGTAGCCAGTGTGTTTCCCAAGAACTTCTCCAGGTTTCAAACACTCAGCACTATTCGAACAGAACACTATTTGTGCCCTTTTCTGTAGAGAACAAGAAACTAGAGAGGATGTTGTCACTGGTCCGTTATCTTGAGCAGTCAGTGGCAGAGCTGAGGCTAGAATTCAGGCCTCCTGACAGTGTGGCGTTTCTCCACCACACCTGCGGCAGCCTTGTGAGATGCCAAGGCCATAGACAATCAGTATACATGGTGCTGCACACTTGTAAAGCACAGGCTCTCGTGGGCCCTGGCTAGCAAGGGCTTGGATGTTGAGTAACAGTATAGCCGAACAAGCCTTTAGTGGAACTCGGTTATGAAGCAAGCATAGCCCTATTCTTCTAGACTTCAGCCACGCAGAAACCTGCACTTTGTAGTTTAAAATACCAATTTGAGTTGTTTCAAAACAAAAAAAGAAGAAAACCAGTCAGTCCCTACATTCCTTTTTTTTTTGTTCAAAAAGAAATTTATTGTTGTGTCATTTTAATGACTGTGGGATAATGAGAAAGAACCTGGAGAAATAAATGCAATCAGATTATAAAGTTGGATTATGAATACCTGTAGAGAATCCCCTCTGTAGTTTGCTACAGAGTTATATATGCAACTGCTAAATGAATCTGTAGAGATACTGCAAATGTTTGCTAATAGTGCAGAGCTGAGGAACTTGGGAAAATTGGGGACTGGTTTTTTGGGTTTCCTTCTCTTTAAGAGGTAGTAAAGTGGTGGCATGTAATCCTAGCAGAGAAGAAGCTGAGCCAAGAGCATCTCAAGTTCCTGGCGAACCTGGGCTACAGAACGAGACTCGGAGGGTGGGTTAGTCCCTTTGGAGTCCAACAGCTTGTCCGGGCCATTGATTGGAAAGTGAAGGCCCTCTTTCTTCTGATCAGTCATCTAGTACATGCTCAACTAGTGTCCTTGTGTGGTCAGAGCAGACTCATTTCCTGTTCGTGTTGACAGTATCTTTTTAAAAATAGTCCTGGGGGCTTGTGGGTAGAGAACTGATGTACTTGGAGAATTTCTAGAATTTCTCTACCAGTTATAAATGACATTGACATTTATCATCTCTTTTTTTAAAAAAAAAAAAAAGTAGCTGGGCTTAACTCACCTATTAGATAATCATATACTCAAGTAAATCATGTGGAGGCAGGCAGCTTACATCCAGCTGTACTCTATATTCTGACCTCTCTGTATTTTTTAGTAAATCAAGTGGAGGGAGGCAGCTTACGTCCAGCTGCACTCTATATTCTGACCTCTCTGTATTTTTTAGTAAATCAAGTGGAGGGAGGCAGCTTACGTCCAGCTGCACTCTATATTCTGACCTCCCTGTGTTTTTTACTAAATCACGTGGAGGTGACTTACATCCAGCTGCACTCTATGCTGACCTCCCCATGTTTGTCTGTCTTTGCTAGTGATATCATTGTCATCATTAGGCCGTGTCTGCAGGGGAGTCGATACTGGGTTGACAGAGTCATCTTTATTTCTGTTCTTAATGATCTGTTTCATCATCTTGCATGCCTTTAACTTGCTTTACCTGGATCTGGGACCCATCTTTATGCCCTCAGCATCTTCCATGGCCAGTACTTTTTATATTTCCTATCAGCTGCCTTAGCTTCTCAAGTTGGTAGCCCAGTTCTTTGAAAAATGCCTGTTTGGGTTTTGTTAGGCATGCCGGAGCCTAGAGCAAGGTAGTTCCAAGGGAACCTGTGCACAGACTGGCCGAGGCAGCCCCAAGGTTCCTGTGGCTTCCATGCGGCGAGCATTGCCTTCCGAGCAGAGAGGCAAGGCCTTGGGATTCTTCTAAAACTTGGCCCACTCCTACTGTCTTGTGCATAGAGTTCCAGTTTTCCAGTTTAGGGGTCAGAAGTGCTTGGAGGTCCTGTCACCTGCACTGGTCAGCACAGCACAGCGGCCCAGCTTCACTGCTGTTGCCTGCGGTCCCATTGCCGAGGAAGCTGGCTTGGTTCACCCTGCTCAAGAGCATTGGCAGCTGATTCTTGGCTCCAGCTTGTCTTTATAAGGCTGCTGCTTTCCATGCCGTGTGTGTGTGTCTGTCTGTCTGTCCATCCCATCTTGACTGTGTGTGGGATGATAACTCTTTCCTTTTGGACTAGCTTCCCACGTGACCCAGGAGGCCCCTGTGCTGTTCCCTGGATAAGGTCTGGGGCAGTTTATCTTGATTAGAAGCTGACAGTGGCAGAGGTCATGCTCAGAGGTTTGTGCCTTCACAGATGGGTTCCTGAGTACTGTCGGGAGAAGTACTTGCCTGCTGGGCTGGTGTGTGTAACTGTTGAACTAGATCTGCTTGAAACAGGCTTCACCAGGGCTCCAAGTCCTTGTCAGTTCAGAAGACCCCCTCCTTCCCAGGCAAAATGCCAGCTGGTAAATTGCTGTTTCACCTTTCTCAGCCCTTGTGATGAGCTGAAGGAAGGAGACCCCTTCCAGACCCATCCATCCTCCACACACACTTCCTTTGCTCTATGTACACCTGTAAATCAGACTATTCACCCCTCCTGGATAATAATAATCTTGATTTCCCTGGTGCTGATAAACCTGAACACAGTAGCAGAACCCTATCAGCCAGAGAGGACAGGTGGCACACTGGGTCTGCACACCTGCCACCATCTAAGGGGAAAGGAAGTATGTCCACTTCTCAGACGATAGCATCTTTAGGGAAGAATGGAGCTGTTCTGTGGGTCCTGAGTTACTCAGCTCTTCCCAGAGTTCAGACCCTGATCCTTTAGGACATGGGGGAGGCATTGTCAAATGCTAACAAGTTAGTAAAGGAATTAGAGTTTTGTGGGTGCAACTTGCTTGAACTTGTTTCTGAGGCCCTGAATAGGAGTTGAACATCTTGTTTTTAGGGACCATACAATTTAGTGGCGAGTAGGACTTAATAAAAATTTCACATACATAGGTTCTTATTTTCAGCAGTTATAAGTTTATTGTTGAATCAGAGACTACTGCAGAAGGCCGCAATGCTTCCGGGTCCTTAGTTCCCCACATTATGCCTGGTATTCTTAAGACCCATGCTGTCCGTGTGTTGTGAATGGTAAGAGTGCTACTGGTCAGAGGAACCAGCATTCTTCCAAATCCACAGCTAGCTTCCACTAATAGCACCTCAACTCCATCATGAGAAGCGTTTGCTGAGACCTTGAGAAACAACCTTCAGAAACTAATGAGAAGGAGAGGTACTGGCCACAGGGCTCCTCATTCCCTCTCTGAGGCAGCAGCAGTAAAGCAGTGAGCGCGCTGCCCTGAACAGCTCCAGACACACTGCACGCACAAAGCCGTCCTTCTAGACCTGCACTTTCTTTCCTTGCAATCGGATTCTGTAATGACTATCAGTGGAGAAACCCCATTTTGTGCTTGCTTGGTAAAAGTAAATTTGAACATTTTATGGTGGTTGATAGACTTTGTCCTAAAACTTGCTAATTCTTTCAAACCCTAATGTTTATACCAAAGGTTACACTGCAGGCGTAGGTGATGCACAGGGTGAAGCCCACGGTGGACCCTGTGTGCATCGCTGAGGGGACACAGTGCCCAGTGAGACCACATGGGATCAGTCATGGGGCACACTACCACTGTGGTCAAGTATTTGTTCCTAATGGTCACTGTAATCGATTTTCCAGTTTTTCTAATTTAATTCTCTCTGTTGTCTGACTGTGAACTGCTAACAGTGTTAAACTTGATGTAAATAAATGATGCCCTTGGTGGGGACTGCTTCCTGTCGTATCTCACATGGTTTGCAAGTTGTGTTTTGTTTTAAATAAAGGTTGAAATATTTTATCGGCAAAGTGGGCTTGAGTTGGAGTATTTCTCCTGGGATTTTAATTGACAGGGAAGCTAAGCAGATCTTTATAGGCATACAGGAGATGATGTAAGGTCCAGCAGATGATTAGTAAGCATCCCTCTGATGACATTCTTCCTGGAGTGCACTATGATAATGAATCCTCATCCTGTGATGAGTGTTGCACATACGATACCTTCTGGAGCCGGGGCTGGCAGACATCAGGTAGGTAATGTGTGGGTATGTGTCTAATGTGAATGGACTACACAGACACTTGATTCTCTGAAAATCCGTTCTAAACACAACTGCAAATAAGTTCTTAGACTGTTTTGAGATGGGTATTAACGAAATAAGTAGGAATCCTCAAAGAGAACATTCTTCTTATTCAGAATTAGTTACCTTTTGTTTTTCATGCTTTCAAGACAAGCATGTATCCTCAAGGTGACCTCAAACTTGCCTGCAACCAAAGATGACGTTGAGCTTGGATCTCTCTGCTGGAGTTGCTGTTGTATACTACACTGTTTATATGGGTGCTGGCAATTGAACCCAGGGCTTCATACGTGATAAGCAAGTGCTCTTAACAGCTGGCCCACATTCCCAGATTCCAGCCCCTTTTTGACACATTTGTACACATTCATTGAGAATAGCGTTGTCAGTGGCTATCATGACAAAGTAGCCAGGTAAGAGAACTCAGTCATGGTGTTTTAGTGCATAGGGGGTGACTGGTCAACAGTACTGCACAGAGTATCTCAAAGGAGCTAACAGGGAAGATTCTGAATGTTCTCACCACAGTGAGATCTGGTCACAGATACTCTAAATACCCTGATTGGGTGATTGCAGTGTGCACATGTATAGAAACACGAGTGTTTTCACTACTGTCCCCCCTCTGTCCTCCAGGCCCAACCCCAGGCACTGGAAGCCACTCCCCTACTTCCCCACAAGATGAGCTCCCTGACACTGCACACGAGTGGGGTCCTGCAGTGTTGAGCCTGAGTTATTTCAAGTAGCATCATGTCTTCCACATTCATCCATGTTGCCATGAAAGACGGACCTTCATTGTTTTTATGCTCCAGGACTTTCCCCACTGTGTGTGTGTACATTTCCAGGACCCCATCGTCTGCTGGTGGAATCCCAGGCTGGTTCCGGCTCCTGCCTGTTGTTCACAGCGCTGCACTGAACTCGAGCTCAGATGTCTGTCTGACATGATTCCACTTCTCTTCACTACCTGTAGTGGGGTTTGTGTGTGTTGTTCATCGTGCCCAAAATTCTGTGTACACTGGAATGTTAGACATTATAGCATATTAAAGCAGTCCTAGTGAAAGTATAGTGTTAAAATTTTAATGTATATAAAACCATGGGGTATTGTGATGTTTTACATCATATACACTGTATAATGTTGAAATTATATGAAACATAACCACTTCCTCAAACATTAATTCCTACTTCTTTTTTATTTTTACAACAGTCTCACTACATTGTCCTGACTGGCCTCATCCTTGCTCTGTAGACCAGGCTGGCCTTGAATCCTGATCATCCTCCCTGAATGCTGGAATTACAGGTATGTGCCACCATGCCCAGCCCCAAACCCTTCAAGCCAGTTGAAATTATATATCGTTAATTAATAATTAAATAAGTTTTATTTTTCCATTTTGTGTGTGTGCGCGCGCGCGCAACAGGCAGTTGTGAGCTGTTGGACATGAGTGCTGGGAAACAAATTCAAGTCCTCAAAAAGATTTATTTATTTATTATGTATACAGTGTTCTGCCCATGTATCCCTACAGGCTAGAAGAGGGAGCCAGATCTCATTACAGATGGTTGTGAGCTAACATATGGGTGCTGGGAATTGAACTCAGGACCTCTGGAAGAATAGCCAGTGCTCTTAACCTCTGAGCCATCTCTCTAGCCCCACAGCAAACACTCTTAACTTAGCCATGTCTCATGCAAGACAGAAATTCTAACTCCTGCAGTACCCACTGATGGGCCTCTCCCTGCTCCATCCCTCCTTCACCTTCTGCTATCCTAAAGGATTCCCTCTGTTTTCTTACAGTAATTTTACAGTTTCAGATCTTACATTTAGATATTTAACTCAAATTTAGTTGGTTTAGCTGAGATTTTTTGATGCTGTTTGTTTTTCCTTTTTGTAGTGCTAGGGATCACACATGCTAGGAAAAGATCACTGAGATACATCTCCAGCCCTTGGTTTCTTGACACCTCTGCCTTCCAAGTGCTGGGCTTACAGATGTGTACCTTCGTGCCGAGGAGTCTTAGTATTCTTAATATTGTCTTACTATTCGATTAGGAGAAGGTGCTTCCTCTGATTGGAGGGAAGAGAACAGCTCATACAACTTAGAAGATTCACAAGCGCCTTCCTCTAGGCTACCTAAGGACTCACCTGTTACTGCAAACAGGCGAGGCTTCGGTGAAGTTTGA
>CABHPH010106069.1:0-15544 GCA_902168325.1 Peromyscus nudipes
TTTTTTTTTTTAAACCTGTCGTACTCAAAGTACAGGCCAACATACTGGCTCGGTAAATCATGGAGTCGACCTAGTCATGCTGTTTGTAGAGTGGAAGGGAGCTGTTACAAGACCACCTATTCCACAGCTGCTTGAACAATACTGAGATAGCAGAGAGAGGAACAATATGGAATGAAGATGGCCATGTGTGTTGGTGTCCTAACTTCCCTGGGAAGCTCCTAGGGTAGGCTGGCATGCCTAATGCATTGCAAAACTTGCTTATGCATCTCTTGGAAAAGTGCAGAAAATAATCAAAGCAGTTCCATAAAGGATTCCCTAAGTGAACACAGATGGAATGAATAAAGGTCCAACACAGACCAAGTTTAGAAAATATAGAAGACATTGGTATTCTGTAAGACACGACAATGTAACAGGTTTCCTAGTCGTGTTTTGTCAGCTTCACACAAACATACATATATCTGGAAAATGGGAGTTCTTAATCGGAAAAAAAAAAGTTTCCATCCAACTGGCCAGTAGGCAAGACTGTGGAGGCATTTTTTAAATTAATGATTAGTGTGGCAGGGCCCAGCTGACCATGGACGGTGCCACCCCTGGGAAGATGGTTCCAGGTTGTATAAGAAAGCAGGCTGAGCAAGCCATGGGATAAAGTCAGTAAGCAACACTCCTCCGCTATCTCTGCCTCAGTTCCTGCCTCCAGGTTCCTGCTGGAGTTCCTGCTCTGACTTTCTCAGTGGTGGAGTGGAACCCAAGAGTTGTAAGATGAAGCGGATCCTTTCTTCCACCACGGAAGTTTATTACAGCAGTAGAAGAGTAGCTAAGGCACCAAGCTTTCATCATAACGTGGAAAATGGGGCTTCTATAGTACTCATGCATCATCAACATGTTGATTAAGCTTTGCTAATATTTCTTCTGTGAGTCAACCTTTGCAGATACACACAGTCTCTCTCTCTCACACACACAGAGGGAGAGAGACAGACGGGGGTGGGGAGAAAGAGAATATTTGATTGAATCTGTACATTGAAGTTCTTGTTGGTTGTTTTCTAACTGCTGAGAATTGCATTTGGATGCTGTTTGGCTCTGGAACACTTACCCCCAGCAGTCAGCAAGGAGAACCTGCCTCATTAACTTATCCTGTGCTCAGAGACTTACAGTTTTCCTCAGCTTTACTTGTGTTACATTATCAGGCCACCCGTGTCACTACGGCCCTCAGTATCTTCTGTGGCAAACGACTCTGTTTCTCTAAATTCTCCATTTGCTGTGACTTCTGGCGGCATCGCAGCCATGAGCTTTACAGATTACTTACTGAAAGGAGCCTGGGAGTTATTGCTAGCCATCGGTAATTAGGTAGTTCCAAGGAAAATAATAAAACTCTTTTGTGCCTGGGAGATCAGAATGGTGCACAGTGACTCGTATTAGTCAGCTGAGTAATTATGTAATTACACAAGAAGGGAAAGAAAGCCCTTCAGATTGTTTTTCCTAAGAGGCACTTTTGGAAGAGTTCCAGCCCATCAGGTACTTATGTAATTAGGTCAGGGCACCATCCATAAGGAAAGGCTGGGGGAATTCATTAAAAAAAAATGTTTATGTAAAAGACCCCAGTGGAAGGAGAGAGAGAGTTCTTACAGGATTCATGCAGACTCCACACACAGAGTTGGGAGCCACAGCACACACTGGTGCACAAAGCATGCAGGCTCCACACAGCGTCAGACGCAATAGCACGTACTAGTGAACAAGGCATTGTGCAGACCCCACATACAGTGCTGGAAGCCACAGCACGTTCCATTGAACAAGTCACCAATATGTGGGTACACAAGGGCCAGTGCACTGTTTGGGGTGACCACCATGCTCTATTTAGTTCATAGCAGTGAGGGCCTCCCAGCCACTCACTGTGGTGGCTCTTGGCTTTCTCTGCTATTGCAAATAAGTGAACTGAGAGTCTCAAAGCATTTGAACCCAGGTCACCCATATCCTAGCAACACCTCTCCCCACTGCACCACACTGCCAACCAGCATTTACAGTTTGAATTACAAATGATGCCATGCTTTTATAGACCTACATGACTTTTTTAAATTTTATCTTTTCACTTCTTATAAATATTATCCAAGTAGTGCAAAAATGATGGACTTGGTGGCTTGACCATCTCAGGCCCCCTCTGGATTTACTATATGGTGGCTGTAAATTTCATACCTAGAAGAATGCTGTGTATTCATTGCAGAACACCTCTGATAGTTACACCAGATTTTCCATAGTCATGGAGGCGTTTGTAGGTATTTGGAAGGACTGTATGGTGACGTCAGATAATTTGTTTCATTATATAGATTTGCTTGTTCTGGTCCTTAAGAAATATTTATGATTGTGTTGACATTCCCAGGACTGTCCTTATGGATCATAATTCCTGTGATAACAGACAACTGAGTTTCTCTGGCCAATGGCACTAACACGTAAATTCTTTACTCTTTATCTGATTGCTCTGCTTTATCCATCCATGCCTTTATAGTTTTAAAGGATTAGGGAAACATACTTCTGAAGAGAAAGGAGATAGGGCCACTTCAAAACTTTAGTTCACTAAAGTTATAATTGTCCCTGTACAGAAAACATGAGCCATTCCTTTCAGATGACTGGGGAACCCATTGGGTCCAGCCAGGCTTGAGTTGTGGAGCCCATTAGGGGTGGCAATGGCAAAACTGAAGGCAAAGAGACTGGCAGAGAGTGTGCAGGTATGGGAGAACTGCCTAAAGGTCCTTGGGGGCCCAGACCCTCTGTCAAATCTGGGATTATCCAGGAATTCATGAGACTTCATTTGAAATTGTCAACAATTTGCCAAATTTGATGAAGGATTCTAAGAAATTCAGTGTTAAATCCAGTAGAATATGCGTAAGTTGGACTGGCCAATTATCAAGGCCCGCACACCACTTTCCTGTTCCTTTCTCCAACTGATATGTTTTTCCTGAGAAATTCTAGAAGCCTGTCAACCAGGCTGTGGGGTTTATTAAGGCCATACAAGACTGAGCACACTTTGTGTGGCACTCTTTAGATGACAGGTTAAAATGACTGTGGAAGAAGCAAGCCTAAAAACTTCTCCTACTCTCTCTCCTGCTGTGCTGTGGACTTGGATCAGGAAGGTGTACATTCACTCTGTCGGGTGTAGGAGCTTCTGAGTGCTTAAGACACAAAGTACCTTCAAATGTCTTGATATGGCCTACGTCTTGCACACGATAAATCCACGTCTTGCACACGATAAATCTCAGATGAGATGAGACTCATGGCTGGTATATTCAAATTAAACTTTACAATTGGGATAGAGAGGCAGCTTAATGGCAGAGAGCTTGTCTAGCCTACACAAAGCCATAATTTCAATTCTTATTGCCACTAGAAAAAAAACTTGAGCTTCTCAAAAAGATAGTATTTTGCAAAGGAAAATTATGTCCTGTAACAGTAAAATGAAATGATTTGGTCTAGAGAGATATATTGCTTGTGTGCAAGTCACTTTGTACCAATGTGGCCATGTACATGATGAACAACTTGAAGGAAGAGACTTGTTCAGCTTCAGAGTTAACAGAGAGCCCAGTCCACAGTCTCTTAGCATATGAGCTTGGGATCATGATGGGCAGGAAACAGGGTAGGCAAGGACCTGTGTATAGTCTTCAAGGCCTGCGCTTATTGACCTACACCTGCCAGCAAAGCCCTGCCTCCTGAAGAATCTGCAGTGCCCCCCCCCAAAAATACCCCACAACTCGGTAACCAAGCCATCAGGCATAAGCTGTGGAAATGCTTCACATTCCAGCTGTAATCGCCTGTGTTCTGTTCAGATGTTGAGTAGCATTCCAGACACAGCACAGCAGCTCCTCACTGTGTCCCAGCACCAGCTTTCTACTCCACAAGACCACACTGTCAACTTTTCATTGATGTCTTAGTCCCCTGTCTAACATTTCTAAGTGATGTGCTCATACATTTCAACATCATTTGCTGGCATACAGCTATAATGCTTTTAGCTCTTCCATATCACATTTGTGTGTTCATTCCCTTCCCTCCATTTGCCAGCATATTTATGTTGCGATTCTCAATCAATATTTATATTTACATATATGATTGCTCACACATGAAGCTGTCATATACAAGGAATCCATTTCTTTCTCAGGTACATTAGCTTGATTCTCACTAACTACTTCAATTCTACATACAGTTTAATGGTTTAATTCTCTCCATTCTAAATTTTCTCTTACACTTTCCAGCTATTAAAATTTTGTTGGCATCTTCCACTTACTGCTCTCTCTCCTTACATGCCATCTGACCTGGTAGACTTACATCTTTTTGGCTTAGGCAGAGACAGAGTGTATTCTTTGACATGCTGTGTTTAACAGAGTAGAGCAGGGTTTTCTGCGTGAGGCCACGGGAAGGAAGGAGTTGGCTTCTAAGAAAGAATGAGTGCTTATCCAGAGGAAAAGCAGGTGTTGAGATAAAGCAGAGTTTAAACTACTTGCCAAGGCTATTAATAAACAGATAAAGTACAGAGGAGGTATGGGAAGGTATAATTGTCACTGTAAGCACTCAATTTGTAAATGTGGGAGAAAGAAGATGTATCTGGCTCTAAAACATGCCTTGACCTGTTAGTTTTGAGAAAAAGGACACTTGCTACAACTTTCAAAGAACAGTCTAAAAATGCTTTGTGTCTAAAAGGTGAGAGTTTAGCCTCTTGAGTCCTAAGTGCTAAGTGTAGGAGACCAGATTATTTGTGATAAATAACAAACATTTGACTTGGTGAATGTTTCATTGTTGATGAAACTTGGTTTTATCACTCACTAAGCCTACAAAATGTCACATCACACCCCATAAATATGGGCCCCTATTAACTATTAAGAGTGGTGCTGGGAACTGAGCCGGGGGCTTTGTGCTCTAACACGAGTGTCAATGCTGGTCTCTTTTACAAAATAAGAAACATTCCTGTAGTGGGAATGAGATGTAGAGATTCTCCATCTTTTGTACAACCCCCTCAGGGATTCGTGACGAAGAATTTGTGGAGCCCAGTCTACACACAGAGACACCACAAACTTGATTGTAGGTTATTGGGGTAGAATTGCTATGTAGGAAGTAAAATGAACTGCTATAGGTACAGAAGTCTAGAACAGGATGGAAGTTCAGGGAGAGGGAAAAGGTGGATGCTGAGGTCATAGGGATAAAAGGAGGAAGGGAGCATAGCATGATGGAGACTATGAGGTAACAGACAGGAAAGCCATGGTACAGTTACAAGAGGTGGCCAGGAACGCTGTGTAGGTCACTGGTTCACGTGTGCATGCCTGCATTGATGGTGGCTCCACTGAGAGCTAGTGGCCAGGAAAATGGCTCATGTATAGACATGGTCAGAGCAAGTTAACTATGAGCTAGAAGTAGGAAAATGGACAGGGGAATATTGCCATTGTAGATCCAGACTAAAGGAAGAACAATGAGGCTGTGAGAGAGTCTACACATGGTTCAGTTCAACTAATGCCACCCTGCCAAATACAATTTTAAACTTTATCAACAAAAGATGGTAAAGTTATTTATTTATTTATTTATTTATTTATTTATTTATTTATTTGTTTATTCTCAGTCTGACAATTCTTGTCCTGATGACATTGGGCCCCAGTAATAGCTGTTTCTTCTCTTGTTGTCATTGGACCCTAGTAGTAACCCTAAAATTGTTACCAAGCCTGTATAGTGAAGAGAGCCATGCAGTTGATGCTAACATTGAGACAAAAATAGCTCCTCCTCTAATGGATAGTGAGAATTAGATGAGCTAGTACCTTTAAGTTGTGTAGAAAATCTCTGGGATCCAACAAGTCCAGTGAAATTTCTGCAGCTCATAAAGAGTTTTGCTTTGCTTTACTTTGTGATTTTGTATTCTCCACTAAATCATCAAATTTGGCATTTAAAAAGCAGATGCTCAGAAAATGTTCACCAAAGTGAGAGCCTCCAACATCACTCCCATGGGGCAAGTTGCTAAGCATCCACAAGCTAGCTAGTGGGAAGTGGCTGTGATTTGCAAGTGGTTATCTGTAGGACCCTGTGCATTCCCTTCAGAGCTGTTTATACCACAGATGTCACCAGCTGCACCCTCTCCATCCCCACACTAAACACACTGGCTTCTTATGCCACATACCTCATGTCAGAGACCTGGCTTATTGGAGATACTTAGGAATCCAGGCCAACAGAGGTTTCTAGCACCTGAATCCATGATCTTTGAGGAGAAAAGAAGGGGCTTCCACACCAGTTCATTGACCAAGCTAATCAAACACTTCTCTTAAAGTGGGCAAGGGATGTGCAGTTGTACCTTGCTTGGTAAGTAAAGAGCACAAAATATGTGTGCATCAAAAAAAATATCCAAACAGAAGCAATCTAAACTCTTGACCAGCACACCAAACTATCCCCCAAATTCTATGATATATTCTTTAAAGTTCAAATTTTAGATGTAACAGAGAAGATTTACTAGCTTTTGCAAGCAAGAGTATAAGATATTGTAGAAGATTTGATCCTCCCATAGATAACACTTTATTTGAACATGACCCATGTACATGCTGTGCTGTTCTAAGTAGAATGTCATCAAGCATCATTACATTAATTTTTTTCTCCAGTTACATTTGGTTCTATTATAGGTCTCTGGGATATCAAGCCTCTGTGTTCTGGCTCTCCAGGCAGTGTCAGAAGTGGACTTCCTCTAATGGCATAAGTCTCAGGCTGGACCAGTCATTGGTTGGCCACTCCCACAATTTCCTTTAACCCAGAATATCTTGTAGACAGGACAAATTGTCAGTCAAAGGGTATGTGGCTGGGTTGGTGTCTCAATCCCTCCACTGGAAGTCTTGCCTGATTACAGGAGATGGCCAGTTCAGGCTACATATCCCCTATTGCTAAAAGTCTTAGCTAGGGTCATCCTTGTAGATTCCTGGGACTTTCCACTGTACCAGGTTTCTACCTGACATTGAAATGTCCCCCTTTTCTAGTCATCCCTTCCAGTATTTTCCTGCTCCATCTCCTCAGCAGATCCCTCTTGTTCCCATCCCCACCTGTCCCCAGTCCGCCCAGGAGCTCTCTCCTCTATTTCCCCTTCCCAGGGATATCCAACCACCCCCCCCCCCCGCCACTGCCGCCTTGAGTCCTCCTTGTTACTTAGCTTCTCTGGGTCTGTGGATTGGAGCATGGTTATTCTTTATTTTACAGTTGATGTCCATTTAT
Organism: Peromyscus nudipes; assembly: GCA_902168325.1. NCBI lineage: Eukaryota > Metazoa > Chordata > Mammalia > Rodentia > Cricetidae > Peromyscus > Peromyscus nudipes. The sequence goes on from CABHPH010106069.1 coordinate 7,210, forward strand.
AAATGAGTACACACCATGTTTGTCTTTCTTGATCTGGGTTACCTCATTCAGGATGATCTTTTCTAGTTCCATCCATTTGCCTGAAAATTACATGATGTCATTGTTTTTAATAGCTGAGTAATACTATTTTTTGTAAATGTATAAATTTTCTTTTGTAAATGTACCACATTTTTTGTGTGTAAATGTACAATGTTTTCTATATCCATTCTTCCATTTAGGAACTTCTAGGTTGTTTCCATTTTCTGGCTATTATGAATAAAGCTGCTATGAACATAGTTGAGCAGGTGTCCTTGTGTTATGGTTAAGCATCCTTTGGGTATATTCCCAAGAGTGGTATAGCTGAGTCTTGAGGTAGGTCAATTCTGAATTATATGAGAAACTGCCATATTGATTTCCAAAGTGGCTGTACAAGTTTTCACTCCCACCAGCAATGGAGGAGTGTTCCCCTTGCTCCACATCCTTGCCAGCATGAGCGGTCACTTGCATTTCTTATCTTAGCCATTCTGACAGGTGTAAGATAGAATCTCAGAGTCATTTTGATTTGCATTTTACTGATGGCTAAGGATGATGAACATCTCTTCAAATGATTATTGGCCATTTGAGATTCCTCTGTTGAGAACTCTGTTTAGATCTGTACCCTAATTTTTTAATTGTATTATTTGGTTTTTTGATGTCTAATTTCTCAAATTCTTTATAGATTTTGGAGATCACCCCTCTGTCAGATGTGGAGTTGGTGAAAATCTTTTCCCATTCTGTGGCTGCCGTTTTGTCCTTTTGATGGTCTCCTTTGCCTTACAGAATCTTTTCAGTTTCATGAGGTCCCATTTATTGTCAACCTCAGTGCCTGTGCTATCGGTGTTCCATTCAGAAAGTTGTCTCCTGTGCCAGTGAGTTCAAGGCTATTTCTGTCTTTCTCTTCTATCAGGGTCAGTGTATCTGGATTTATGTGCTATGCTAAATCTTATTTAAAATTCAAATTTCTTTTTCCTATTATGTGGCAACCCCACAGAATGGTCTTAAAAATCTGAAATTCCTTGCAATGTCTTTATTCTATAGATAAACAACCACACAGAATTAGAGAGAAACTGGTTATGTTGTAAATGTCAGTATTTCCTGCAAGTTGGCCCTCGGGAAAGAGCAGTGAAAGTGGCTGGAAAGGGATATATTCTGTCTATCTTCAAAAAAGCTGGCTTTAAGAGATAGTGTCATTTTCTCCATCTACACACACACACACACACACACACACACACACACACCCTCTTGCCATAGCAAAAGAAGCAAGGAGTAGAAAGACTAGGGTGAAGTACAATCAAACATTTTAAATAACCAGAGCGTTCATGAAGGCCATGGAACTTGAGAACCTCACAGCCAAGACAGACTGAGCAGGGGCAGACAGTTCCCCCATCCTCAAGGTTGCTGGATTTAACCTTCATTAGCATGCTTGCTGTTTGTAGCTTGGGGCTTTTCTGTTATACCAGTGTGAAGACACACATGGAAGGGAACTCAAATGGCCATAACCAAAGGCAAAAAGAATGAGGTAAGCTGAGAGGAGATGTTGCAGGCTTGAGAAACTGAGACACAGGTAGACCTATTAAATAGCTCACTGGCCATGTGTGACAAAGATTCAGGATGTAGTTGGCAGTGTGATAATTTGGGTCCTCAATGTTCCTCCAAGACCTAGATCTTCAAGGTTTTGTCTCCAGCATGCGGTTCTCTTGGGAGAAGGTCAGTTATTGAAAAGGCAGGGCCAGGTCACTAGGGACATGACCTTGAAGGGATATACATATCCGACAATTTCTGCTCTCTCTCTCTCCTCTTAGCCAGAAGACAGGTGACTCTGCTTCACCACATGCTCCTGCCATGGTTTGTCACCATGGAGCCAATGCAGTAGGAGTCATTAGGCATGAACTGAAGCTTTTAGAACTGTGAGCCAAATATGCTATGTACATCTCCATGTTGCAACTGCAGGAAGCTGGCTAGCTAGATGGTCACAAGTTTAGTTTGTTAGCATTCTGGAACTGCTTCTTCCAAGGAGCCTTCCACACATATGTTCTCCTGTCGTCTCTCCTCTCCTCTCCTCTCCTCTCCTCTCCTCTCCTCCTTTCCCTTCTCCTCTCTCCTCCCTTTCTCTTTTAATCTCTCTCCCTCCCTCTCTAAGAAACACACACACACACACACACACTCACACACACACACACACACACATTCCTGGATGCTTTATTGCTTATGGGAAAAGAGACCCCATCAAAACTCTCTCTCCACTTTTGAATGAACAATCAATTATGAACATAAACTTGATCCCTTCACTCACACTGAGATCTTGTTCTAAAGGAAACTTCTTGTCTCTGCTTTGTATCAAACTCAATTACTTATCACCCCTCCGCCCCCAACCCCAAGATAGCAAGCTTTCTAGGGTAAGGACTTAGGTTTGTTTTGCTTGTGTTTGTCTCCTGTTTAATCCACAAGTAGTTTATTTTGTTTAGTGGGATCACTGTAAATGGTTTAAATTGAATTGAATCAAATCTAATGGAATCCTTGGCAGCAGTCCTTAAACTCCAAACACAAAGCAATGTGCTGGCATTCCTGGTAGCTCACTTAAAGAAAATCAGAAGACTGTAATCTATGGAGGGAAACAGTTACAGCTCTATTAAAATGACTGCAAACAGATAAAAGAAAATGCCATCCTCATCAACACTACTCCTGTGTTCATACGTTGGTGGACTGCTAATGGGTTAGTGGATTGTGAGTCACTCCTTCCAATGCCTGAAAAAATATGTTTAAAGCTTCAGCAGAGAGCCTCCATCAAATAGAGAACTGAGCCAAGGCTTGAGTTTGTGGGTACAGCTGCTGTCAGTAATTGACCCAAGGATGTGACCCCAACACATTGGCCCATGAAGCACTCTCTATGCATCTCACAATGCTTCCTTTAGACACTAGAAAAATGAACAAATAAACCAACGGAGTATCAGGCATTTCCTGTTTATAGATGTCTCTTGGGTTCCCACACTGGGCGAGGGGCAGAACCTTCCCCAGCTGGTGGGCGCTTGGAGTATTCAGAGTGACACAGTCTGGTAAAACTCTAGTGTTATGCTCAATGGACAAACAGAGGCTTGGAGGGGAGCAAAATGAGTGTTGGAAGAACTGACGTACTTGATATGGCTGAAGTGTGTCTTCTTAGACCCAAATGTTAATTCACTTTATTTACTCATGGAGACTTGTGAAGGAACAAAGCTATGAGTATGTTAATGTGTGGAATGTAATTCATAAATGGATGGCTCTCGATTTATGACCTTGAGAATCTGGTTGTCTGTTACAGGAAAGAGTCATCTGTATACAGTCATAAAGACCATGTAAGGCAAGCTTAAGTGGGGCACAGAGAAATCCCAGGATTCTTCGACCCGGGATGTCTGCACAGGGCCTATGGAGAGGGTGATCTTTGCTGAGATTCATCATCCCACTCCATGTTCTTGAATGTGTAGGTAGAATGCTGCTTCAAACAGAAGACACAAAGTAAGCAAAGACAGGGATGTTCCATATCTCAACAGTGGGAGGCACCCCAACTGTTGCCTGTCTCTGAGGTGAAGCAGGCAGAAGAAACCTGAGAAGACAGGGCACTGCAGATGCTGGAGAGGACAAAGCCACAGGGATGGGAATGCACATAGAAAACTCCAGCTGTAGAAAAATTTTGCCCAAGGCCAACCCGCCCTGCTCGGGAATCTGCAAAGAAAACCCACATTATTTATGTGCGTGTGACCAGCAATATGTCAAAGGCCAAGAGGAACTGAGAGTTATTGAGCTAGTTCAAAGCAATCTCGATTATTGGAAATGAATGAAATTGAATTCCACTTCCTACAGAGTCATTTATTGAGAGACAAAAGCAATTAATATTGAAAATAAAATAATTGTGAACCTCTGAACTAAATTACCATGCATGCATAATGCACCGTCTCATCCGTCTTTAAATACTTCATAGATTAGGCACTGCAGCACTAGTCTCTACAACACAGCCTCCTCCATCGTTAGCATTTGCTTCTTCGACTTTTTCCAGAAAGAGGATGCCGAGAGTATAAAAGATTACTCGAACTTTGACATATGTATCCAGGTTAAGATTTGGGAATTTGGTGTGTAAATTTACCCTGTCCACTGATAAATTTAGAAAAGGGAAGAAAGAAAATGAGAAGCTGATGAGGTATTCCCGAGTTCACTGACAGAGGAAGAAATCTTTTTATTGCTCTCAATTTAGCATTGTCATGGAGAACTATACAAGCATTTGAGAAAAGAGTCAGTTATTGACAGGTACCATTGTGTACCTGGTAATTGTACTGAAAGCCTTGAGAATGCAGCTGGCAATACATAGACAGTCCCCAACTTACAATGGTTCAAACAGCTGATTCTTCACCTTTGAGATGGGGTGAAAAACAGTGCATACACCTTGAAGCCACACTTATGAATTTGGTCTTTTCTGAGCTAGTGATTGATTGTCTCTCACAATGGTGCATAGCAACCAGTCTCATCCCCAAGAACCACAGAATAAACAACGATGTAGTGCTGTGGTGACACCATGTTTGGGGTTGCAGAGTCAGTAAATGACATGAGATACTCGGTGTGCCATTCTAAAGTAGACTTTGTGGTGGATGACTTTGCCTAGCTGTGAGGCTGATGTGAGTTTTATGCATATGGTTTAAAGTGGGCTTGGCAAAAGTGTAATGCTCGGTGGGGTAGACCTTGTCTGTTTCCTGCTGCTTCACAAAGTACCACACATGGTAATTTATAAAGACAAGAGATTTGTTTCTCAGAGTTCTGGAAGTTGGCAGATTAAGACAACGGCACTGGCATCTGGCACAAGTCTTATGTTGTGTTATACCATGGTGAAATGGTGAGGCAGATGTGTGACACTGGAGTGAGAGACAGAGAGACAGACAGGCAGACAGACAGACAGACAGGCAGATGTGTGACACTGGAGTGAGAGACAGAGAGACAGGCAGGCAGACAGACAGACAGACAGACAGACAGACAGACTTATAAGTGGCTCCCAACCAAGTGTGCTTACTCCACAATGACATGCATCCACTCTGCTCATAATCCAGTCACCTCTATATTGCCAAGACGATCACAGTGGCAAGGAGCAGTTGGGATGGGTTTTGGAGATTCATACACACCAGAAAGTATGTATGACAGTGGGTTTGTAGGGCTGGTCTCATCTCAGTTTAGGAACATTGTGGGCATAAAAATGGTGTATATGGTAGCACATGACTTTGGACCAACAGTTAGGGAGTATGACAGTTGTATAGCTTGATCTGTTTATAAGGCTCCTAGTAGTGAAATCAGGACCTGTCCTTGGCACCTAGCTGGCTTTTGGGAACCTGTTCCCATGCTGGATTACCTCGCCCAGCCTAGATGCAGGGGGAAGAGCTCAGTCCTACCTCAACTTGATGTGCCATGCTTTGTTCAAGCACATTGGAGGCCTGCCCCTTTCTGACTGGAAACAGAGGAGGAGTGGGATAGGGAGGGGGTAGATGGGAGTTGGCGAGGAGGGAATAGGAGGAGAAGAGGGAGGGGAAACTGTGGTTGGTATGTAAAATAAGTGAAAAATGTTAATTAAGTAAAATAAATTTTAAAAAATAAATAAATAAATAAAATATATTACTTCATATTTTTAAAAAAAGGTGCATATGATATAACCACACAAGTCCCAGGGGAGCCATTTTGGTTTGGGAGAACAAGACAGTCTCCTGAAAACTTGGTTTCCTGATATACTTCTCACCTTTGGAAACAATTTGTCTTGTGTGGGTTTCTGTTGGAGTATGATTTGTGATGCGGCTCAGAGGAAAGCTGCTGAGGGAAAGTTGGAGAGGGTGGGGCCGAAATGGGGGAAACAATATGGAAAGTAACTTTGGTTCCTTTTGGCTGGGAAATCTGGAATCTGTCCACAGCAGGTTCTGGAGTCACTGGAACCAGAGGCCAAGACACTGGCATAGTTATGCCTGTCTGTGGTGTTCTGGCAGCATCTGTTGGGAGCCAAAGTACATGGGAGCTGGTCTGTCATGAGGTGGTAAGTCTAGCAACACACGGGCAGTGCCCTCATGGAATCTGCCAACACCTCCTATGTCAGATGCACCAAGATATCTTTCAATGCTGCAGAAACAGAGTTTAAATCTACCAGCCTGGGGCAGCAATGAGAAGCCAGTCATCACTAATACGCCCAGCTCTTCTTTATCTTCATCTGGAGCCTAGAATTCAGGGCTTCAAGGAGCCAACAAACTGTCTTCCTGCTGCTAATCAGGCTGGATAGAGAAGACTAACACAGGATGAGTATTCTAAATGGGAAAACAAACCAGGAAAGGGGATTCCTTCTCTTTTGCCCCCAAAGGCCTGGCAGATAATGTCAGGAAGAGGCAGCAGGGTGTCCAGTGGGAGAGACCAGAAATGTCTCAGAAAATCCAGAGAGAAATCCCCATCTGAACATGATGCTGTGCATCTTAGAAGAGGGCTGGCTCATGAACACACATGTGAACACAGTTAGCCCAGTAGTCTACCTGTCTAAGTGACTAAATGCCCAGTTAGCCTCAATGAGCACATAGGTAGCTTAGGACATTGATAAAAAGCTTTCCAGAACACAGAATACAGAATACATAGCAGTTCCTCTTAGTCTGTTATTCCATTCTCAATAACAGCAACAGTTGTATACAGTTGTATACATGATCTGAAAAGGCAAAATTCAAATATCTGAGTTAAGACATTAATGAGTTTTAAGTTTCATACAATTGAGGAGTGTGGAAAAATATCTGGGCATCCAGCTCCATCACACCTGGGATATGAGCTTTTGTGCAGTGGATCCACACAGTATACACTACCTTCCTGTTTGTCATTATAGCCATCCATATTATCAGCTCATGGCATGCAGAGCCTGTGAACAAGTCTTTACTGCTTAAAAATGGATCCACAGTGCAAGAGAAATGATACTGCCTCCTTGGACATGAAAGTGGGGGGTTCCTTTAAATGAAAAAGAGAGAAGTTCTTAATGGGGAACAGATTTGTTGTATGTCAAAGTTGGTGATCTTTGCAGTAAGATATTGCTGACCCTCTCCTGCTGGGGTGATGTTACAAACTAGACTTGATCATAGGTATGTGCGTGGGAAACAGTGTGCAGGATCTGATACAATCTGGGGAACCAGGCATCCACACTGCAAGCTTGGGATACCTTGTAGACAAGGAAGGTCACTGCATAATGGGGCAATAGTTCTTAACTCCATTGAATTTTAGATGTGTTGAAAAGCTATGTTTCAAGGCTGAGGCTATAGCTCAGGGGTATGGCATGTGCTTAGGATGCATGGGGCTGTAGGTTCAGTTTCTAGTATTTCCAGAAGAGAAAGAAAAAATTAAGACTGCCTTGGGAGTATGACTCACTTACCCAGCATATGTTATATGATGGGTATGGATCCAAGCAATGCAGAAATACATAGATAAATAAATATAGAAGTCAAGACTCTGTTACAGAACAATAGGTTCTATAGGTCACAAATTTCATTATAATGAAATCCAACTTCCATGTATTTCAGTGTATCATATGGTGTATGTGTCGGGGATGTGTTTGTATGTGTGGCTTAAGAGAATGTAACCCTCGTTTTTCCTGAGAGATTCTGTAAGCATGTAGGGAGGATAGAACTCATTTAGCTATTCAGCAGAACATGACATTGTCTCTTAAAGATAAGATGCTGTCTTGGTGCAGCCCCTCTGTTGCTTCTTCTCACACTCGTTAGAGAAAATCTCCCTAGTTACCAATCACCCACCAACTCCCATGGGGATTGACTGAATATTGCACTAATCACTAGGCATTAAAAATAACCTACCCTTCAGTGTGTGAGCTCTCACTGCTAAGTCTTCCCCAGATGCTCTTGGATGTTGATGCTTTCCAGTAATTTTCCATTGTACCAGGACATCCTTGGGCATCATCAGTAATCAGGCTGGTCATGGAAGGGCTTAGCTTGTAACCTTGAAGCATATGTGTTGAGTCTGAATTACCCCACTGCGTCATTTAAGTGCTGTAAGTGTTTCTGCCAGAACCATCCATGCTTGTTGCATTCCACAGCAATATAGCTCCTGTGGGCAGTTATGAGTAAAATGTCTCACTTGTAGGAGATTGGAGCTTATTACCATACTCTTTCTAAGATCCATTCAAGATGAGAGTTAGGCTTCAATGTCACCCTTCCATTACCCTTTTTTAAAATGGAGAGCAAAATACTTAGCCTACAGACTGACCTTCCTAATCTCTTAGTCAAAAACAGAGCAAATAAATAAATAAATAAATAAATAAATAAATAAATAAATAAATAAA